>JASCZI010030363.1:10197-25227 GCA_036250425.1 Stylosanthes scabra | reverse complement strand
GGGGGGTGGACCTGCAAGGCCACTCCGACGCTCAAGTCAGATAGGAAGAAGTGTTTAGCAGTTTAGTCAATATGAGGGAGAAGAGAACTTACTTTTCCTAGACCTACCTAGGTTAGTTATATAAAAAGTGACTTGAGTGATCAATTAGGTTAGATTGCCGTTAGAAAGCTCAGTGATCGTATCCCGAGCTCTTCGGGATTCGAAGACTTAGTTGATAAGTCTTGACTTGTTTGTTGTTAACTGATCTGATCGGCACGTGTTCTTTGAGTAAGTGATCGGATTAGGGTTTCGTGTAACCGTTCAGTTTGGACTTGGCTGCGTTATATGTAATCGGTTCGGGTATTGGACTTAAGAGTTCGGATTGTAAACCTTTGTTGGTCTTTGAAATCAGAGGAGAATTGTTTATTGAATAAGAGCTCGGCTTGATGAGCTCTTTTGGGCCGAGCTTATGACAGGCCGGATCACAATATTTAATTGTTTTCACCCTATAAAACCAAAAAACTGAAGACTTACTTCTTGTCGAACCCTTATTTCACTTCATAATCTTTGTTTCCTAATTAATTAGTTGCATATTTAGATAATTAAAATAATCTTATCTAAACAGTTATTCTAAGACTTGCTTATTGTTTCACTCTATGAAGATATTGATTACTCATAAGATTTTATTGGCACAAAACAGAGTAAACTATAACAAGTATAACCAACAAATATGTAATCACAAAATAATAGTAATAATAATAATAATATCAACCTAAAATTTAGCATGTGTCTGCAAGTTGACATTTGACATTGTGCTGAAATCTTTGTTTGTAGAATGTTTTTTGTAGTTTCTTATCTGCGAAACCAATCCAAAACTCAGGCTTCTCATTTTTTCACTTGGAAGAATACCAAAATAAGATAAGAGATTTGGTTCAAATCCCTCTTCCGTTGCTTACTGGTATAGATTGTCCACTAAAATCAGGTTGAGTGAAAAGTTCATGAATTTGACCAAAACATCCTTAACAGACAAAGGAAGCATCGGGGGACGACGACTGTAGCCGTAGCCTAATTTAAACCATGGATGACAACTCAGTTTTAATATATGGTTTGAATATAGTTTCTCAAAAACAAGGTTGTTTGAGGCAAACCTTCCAGCATATTCCACAGACCATTGTTTTAGAAGAGGAATAAAGAATGCTGTTATCTGTGGCAATTTAGTGTCTCTAGACTAATGCACCAAATCAGGATTTTGCATTTGGATTTGAAGTTCAATGTTTTCTCCCACCTGATTCATTAAAGAGTTCAAACTGAAACAAGGAAAGGAAAAGTAACTCAGATTTGAGTAAAGCTTCTATCATTTGTATTGGGAAGCCTATGAAATTATAAGCTGTTACTTCTTTTAATCACATATCAATGGATATTACCATTTCCAATTGCAATCTCGCAAGACATGTCATTTCTAAAGTATGCAAGAGAAAACTCCAAAAACTCACCTCTCTCAAACTGGGGAAAATTCGTTCATGTGATAGCAACACCTCCAAATTGATTCCGATTATCATCAAAGCATAAACTGCAACATCTAGAAACAAGTTGTCAATATTTGTTTTTGTAGGCACATTGAAGGGCATAGATAGATAACTTCTTTCCGATATCTAATCAGACACATTGAAGGGCATAGATAGATAACATCTTTCTGATATCTAATCCAAAGAATCTACAATACAGTTAGATATGAGCTATCTTGAACTTATGGATTTGCCATCTTGGAAATGCATATAGAATTAAACATATGAAATCATATACATCAGAAACAAATGGCATAACTTGACATTAGAATCTCAAGTGCAGCTCATTATCAAAACACATATAATAATGTAATTATTTTTTTTCTGTATAACTTGCATAAAAACTTTTATTATACAACAAATATTAAAATTAATGGAACGTGTCTAATATATAATTAAGAATAAGATATCATTTATACTTTACATAATATAAGGGGGTTAACAATGCAGTTTTAAACTATATGATAATAATAAAGTAATAAAGCATACAATAACACGACAGTTTTTGTGATAAGCATATATAGGAGACATGTGTGAACTATGAACATGTTTCCATACTAAAACACCATTTGGACTTTGGTGCCAATAACTATTACAATTGTTATGACTTTGAAGCTTTCCTGTGTTTTGGTATTCAAAATTTCTTTCTCTACTTGTCTATTGCTAAGAGTATGCTATCACTACTAGAAACACGCTAGTTACCGTCGGATTTTCCGTCGGAAAAAATCCCACACTATTTCCGTCGAATTTTGTGTCGACATTTTCGTCGAACAGCTTCGACTGAGAATTTGACGAGCTAGTTTCCGTCGGCTTGAAGAATAGACGAAAATATTTGGAGGGAAAAGTTTTTGAAATGGCGCGTAAATTTGTGTCGGATTAGCCGACGCAGAATCCGATGGAAACCAAGAAAAACAAAACGCATCGTTTTGTTAAATGACGAACAACGTTGCGTCGGACGTATCCCACGAAGAATCCGACGGAAACCTTCAAATATCTCCTCGACGACGCAGCCCCTTTCCCATTTGCAGACTCGTCTCTCTCTCTCTTCTAACCTCCCCCCCAAAACCCTAACGGCGCCCCCTCACATCCAGCTACCCCCACCGTCGACGAGCATCCCAGATGCCGCCGCCAACAACAGAGAAGACGACGCCGTGCTCCGAGGAAGGCGTCTGTTTCTCTCTCTGCCTCTCACAAAGGAAACCGAGCCGCGCCAGTGGAGGAGGAACCAGTACCTCCGGCGCCGTTCCCGCCCACCACCACCGTCGTAGGTAAGTGGTCTTCGTACCCTCCCTCCCTTCTCCCTCTTTGCTGGTTCTATCTCTCTCTAACTCTGTTGGTTCTGAGTCAGCCATCACCGCCGCCCTGCAACCGTAGTCCTTGTCGCCGTCGCCGCCATCAAACGTCCCCTGCAGCCACCACAGGTTAGGGTTTGTTTTAGTTTTTTTGTTATATCCCAAAAAAAATTAAATTCGGTTAGGGTTTCATGTGTTTGAAATTGTTGCCATTTAATTTGTTTGAAGTTCATGTGTGATTTGTTCATGTTTGAAATTCATGAAAGTATTTAATTTTTTTGATGTTGAATTCTGCCAATTTAGTGTTTGAAATTGAGTTTAAAATTTTTGTACATGTAGCATTGCATTTAGTGTTTAATCTTTCATATGAATTCTGCCCTTAGGTGTTTAATTTAGTTTGAAATTTGGCAACATGTAACATCTGGAACCTTTTTTTAAAAAATATTTGTGTTTTATACTTTGTGCATTAGTTTGCGGTTACAAGGAGAAAGGAACAGTAAGACCAAGTCGCGCAGTCATCATTATCGGTGGGGATTTTTGACAAGCAAGGCATCGTAGGAGTGACTTTGTGGCGGATCCAATTTTAAAGCTTTGGGACGTGCGACGACGAGGTTGGTAAATGTCTCGCCAAATTTTTTAAGTTAATTACAAAGAATGTGGACTTAATTTTCCTATGATAGAGTTTTAGGTTGGAGCTGGGAGAAGGTGGTCTAGTGGCGCCTTCTCAAAAAACCTTGTTTACTGGAAAATTGCGGAGTTATAAGCGATTGTGCACTAGAATGGTTAGGGTGACTTTGTTGATCATTTGAATTGCTTTTCTTGTTAATGTTTTGATGTTAAGTGTTGGAAGCCTCTAAATTTAGGGGAAAATATGCCAAATTTTCTAAAAAATTAATTCAAAAAGGATTACTTCATTTTTTGTTGGATTGGTTGTCGCCATTGATGATTGGAGTTGTCATGTTTGCTGAATTTTGAGATTGTTAAGTGTTGGAAGCCTCTAAATGTAGTGGAACTTTGTCAAAATTTTAAAAAAATTCCTTTAAACAAGGCCTACTTTATGCTTTGTGTGATTGATTGTCTCTTTTGTTGATTTGAGTTGGTATTTTTGCTGAATTTGATATTGTTAAATGTCGGAAGCCTCTAAATATAGGGGATAACGTCAACTGTTTTGAATCCAGAGCACAACGAAGGAGTGAAAGAGTTTCAAGAATGGCATATCTAAATGCAAATACTGAATTTGGGGAGGTTAACTGGGAAGATAATCATGAGCGGTACAATGAGATGATAACGGACGCATTTGGGATGGGTAACACAGCGGATTTAGGGGAAGAAGAGCCTAATCCGGACACCGCGAAGTTTTATGAGATGTTAGAAACTGCGTCGAGGCCATTGTTTGACGGCTGTGTACACTCGAAGTTATCCACATGCGTACGGATGATGAGTATAAAGGCCGAGTCGAATCTAACCCAGGAATCTTTTGATAAGTTTGCGACGTACTGTAGCGAACTAATACCTGAACAAACCGAACACCCACGTAGTCACTATGATGCGAAGAAGTTGGTTTCTAAATTAGGGCTCAGTTCGATTAAGATTGATTGCTGCACTGATGGGTGTATGTTGTACTATAAGGATGACAACGAGCTATCCGCTTTTAAATTATGTGGGAAACCTAGGTTTCGACCAGAAAAGGTTAGGGTAGGAAAACAAAGGTCTTCGAAGAGAGGAAGGTTAGAAACTGAGTTACCGGAAACTTCAGAGCCTTTCCAAGTGGACGACCCAAACCCAGCTAGACCGGTTCCGGAAACACAGCCTCCGGCAACACTAATAAACCCCCACATTGACGCCGATGTGGTTTTAATACAACATAATAACCAGATGGTTGAAGATGAGGAAAATGAAGACCCAGACGGAGATACAGAAGAGGAAGAATTCATAGATAATGAAGCCAGTTCATCGGAACCTGAGGAGGAACCAATACTTACCGATTCGGATTAGGGTTGAGTATTGTATTATAAATTTTGTCTAATTATTTGATTGAGTATTACTTTATCAATTTTTTGTAATTACTTCGTTGTGTGTTACTTTCTCAATTTATTTTAATCTAATTATTTTTTAAACATTTATATTACTTTATCAGCATACGTTGTTCTTACATTTTTAACTATTATTCATTGTAGGAATACATGTCCGGACGAGGTAGTGGAGGATCTTCACAGTCGTCCGACGGTCGCGGTCGAGGTAGGGGGAGAGCGGCTCCTAGCTCGAAGCACACTCTGTCACCCTCCCCTACTACGTCCACACCCGGTACTTCACATGTTTCTCCTACCATCCCTCCTGCACCACCTGCTCCGTCGCCTCAGCCTGCTGCTACTGATCCACAACAACTAGCTCCATCGCCGCAGGCGAATGCAGATTCATCGCATGCGTCCCATCCCGATCCCCCCCCCTAGCAAGTCGTTCGGGTTCCTATCACATGGGATAGTCAGAAGGGGTATGTATATGCATATTTAATTAGCAAGTATATGAACTATCGGTCTATTTAAACTTAGATGTTACTATTATCTACTTATAAACTTGCTTTACTTATTTTCAGATTTAAGCCGGATAATAACGAGGGCACGCAAGCGATTTCTGACGTCATTGAGCTCATGCTAAACAAGCCGTGGATTAATTACTCCGAGATTCCGGCTGACGTTCGGAAACGATGGTTTGAGAAGTAGCGGTACAGAACTCATTAGAACTTATTTAATTCCGATTATGTGTGTGCCAATTTATAAATCCTTTTTAATAAATCGTTTGTAACTTGAAAGAGGGATTTACCTGGCCCGAAGAACAGAAAAAGCAGATCAGGAAGGCCTACGACTACCGGGCAGGGAGGCGTTACCATCAAATCATGCGGGATCTCCGTGACGGGGAACGTCAAAGGCTAAAGTGGAAGAGTGAGACGCTCAGGGGGCGGCTGCTGCACAGGTTCGCGACTGATGAAGGTTTCAAGAAGCGCGAGGCCTCTAGCAAGGTGAATCGGGCTTCTTTAAAGGGTGGGTGCTTGCACACGGGGGGTTCTGCGACCATTCCCAAGACCCGTGCAAGGATGGTAACACATTTGCTTATTTATGTCATAAATATGTTGTATCATTTCATTACTTATTTATATGTCAACTTTATTTATATGTCAACTTCATTGTAACATATCAATTTGAACATGCTTCGCAGAGAAGGTCATTGGATCGTGAACCAACTGACGCATAAGTATTCAGGGAGACCTATACACGCAAGTGTGAAAGATCCATTGTGGAGAAGCTCGCCGATGACTTGCTGATACGTATGCTTCACTCACTTCATTTTCTTAAATGTTAAACGATGTCTCGGCTTATAATTGCCATGTTATTTTCTCTCAGATCGAGTTCTCTGCCAACCTTGAGCACGCCACCCAACAGGCGCAGGAAGAGGGTGATGAGAGTGCTGCGATAGTTGACCCGAACGTTGTGTGGCGTCAGACTCTGTCTGAGCCATACAAGAACCAAGTTTACAGGGCCGGTGGATTTTTTGCTTCATCACTTCGCAGATCCGGCTACGCAGGTTCATCCGCCTCTGCCTCTAGTTCTCACACAGGTCCGGCTGTCAGGGGCATATGCTGCAGCAGCAGATCGACGAGGTCAAGACTCTCAGGGACACTCTAGCACAGATGGCACAGAGGGATGAGCGGACAGAGGAATATCTACGGCGCATGGAGGAGATGCAGCGGCAGATGGCAGCCTTCTACAACCCCTTGCGCCCTGGGGCCAGCGCTACTATAAGTGGTTCCGGTACCTCAACTGCACCACCTTTGCCAGCTCGTCCACCACCACAGCAGCCGAATCATGACGACAATGGTGATGACAACACTACAAGGACGCATAGTTAGGATACTGATCATGTTTACAATTCATACGTTTTTATATTTTTCATGTACGGACTTGTAGGAGTTGCATTTTTTTATTTCTTGTTATCGTTGATTTGGATGTATTATGATTTTACATTATTTGTTGTCTGCACTACTTGGTTTGAAATCGTATTTCAGGTTTTGGTTTTAACATTGAATTCTAAGGTTTTTTTTTTGCTGGATTCAATTTCCGTCGGATTTTCCATCGGACATTAAACATGTGGTTAACGTAACTTGCATCGGAATTTCCGTCGAATAAATCCTACATCAGCCTCGACATTTGCGTCGGATATTTCGTTGGATTGATTTGCGTTGGATTATAATCCGACGGAAAAAGTCAAACATCATCGTTTACTTTTTTTATGATTTGCGTCGGATTGATCCGACGGAATCAGATTGATCCGATGAAAATTTGCGTCGGACACAAAGAATCCGACGGAAATATATATGGGTCGACCTAGTTACCGTCGGATACGTATCCGACGGAAAGTCCAACGATAAAGTTACGGCCGTCGAATTTTGCATTAAAATCCGACGGAAAATCCGACTGTAACTAGCGTGTTTCCAGTAGTGTGTAGTGTATTATTTTCCCCATGTTTTCTTACTCCACATAGAATCTTACTCCACATAGAAGAAAATCAAAATCTTACCCTTATGACATCAGGAAAGAAAATCTTCCCCAAAAATGAAAAAGGAAACATGAAAAGGAAAAAAAAACTTTAAGAAACAAAGCTGCTTACAATAATTATTTAGTTAATGATCATGTAATAGTCTTAGTATTAAATGGAGATAAAATTGTAGCATGTTAATAATCCTAACGCCATTTCATATTGGATTTTAATTGTGCAAAGAATTCTACTACCTCTATCAATAAATATGACCTGACAATAACAAGAGAACTTGGTTGGAATTTGGAATATTAATGTTTACACAACAGAACAAGCAATGAGATGAAAAGAAAGCTAGAAAAAGACGGCAGACAGAAAAGGAAGAGACAGGCCATTCCAGAGCAAGGGGTAGAAAACTTAATACTTTGATCACTAAAACAGTAACAACATCTTTATCTTCATAAAAGAAAGGTTAGCATAGAAGTCAAAAAACAATACCTGAATATCTTTCAAGGAGTATCTCTTTTTCTTTATTGCATTGGTGAGTACTTGATGCTCTAGGACAAGGACATGCTCTGTTATATTGGCCATAAGTTCTGCTTCCTACATCATCAAGGGGTGTCTTTAAGAAAACAAAAATACATATGAAGCGTTAAGCTATATAAGATTGAGAAAAAGTAACAATTAGTTTCATATATTTACCTTTGTAGATTTGAACATGATTTGTGTAGGGTTGTTAAGGAAACCCAATGAACCCTTTCATAGGCAATGAGAACCCATAAGGACAGCTGAAAGCTTCACAAAAGTTTTTCATGGATTCACCATTTGGTTACTTGTGAAGCCTTGGTAGTAAATCAAAAAGAGGTAAACAAACCTTGAACAAATGTGAAGTGCCAACCATACCACGAGTTAAAAGAAATATCATTGGTCACAAATATCAACAAAATAATAATAATAATAATAATAATAATAATAATAGTAACACTAACACGGGCATTGAAAATTTTACCCAAAGTGGAGCCTATTAAATACACATTCTTGGAAAATTATTCAAAGAAATCTTTAGTGTCAAAAAAACAAAATAATTAGTAAAATCATAACTTCAGACAATAAAAATAAAAAAGAAAAGAAGCTTAAGCTTCAGTTTTCTTAGAGAGAAAATCAGAAGCAACTAAAAACAAAGGGAAAAAAAATTCTTTGACAGTTTCCTAGGTTTGTGAGAAGCTTTTTCCTGAAAAATAACCTCTATAAGATAGAATTGGTGAACTCAAAATCAAACAAAAGTCAAAATTGATTAAATTAAACACATTTTCTACGCACAGAAAGAATCAAGAAACAACAAAAGTTTTGTTTTGCACTTTTCTCCTCAAATATTGATTGCAGAAAGTTGCAACTGAACCTCAAAGAACCATTTTATAAATAGAGTTGAAGAGAACGATAATGGTTGTAACTAAGCAACTCAGTTACAGTACACCACACACAAAAACAATAAAATAAAGCAATAATCAATCACAAGCCAAAAGCATAACCAAATCAGTAGTAACAGAAACAAAGAGGATGCCTACCTGTTCATTAACAATGAGAAGCTTAAGCACTGGCATATCCATGATCATCAAGAAAAGAGCAAAATAGAAGATACAAGGAACACAAAAGAATGAAGAGAGGAAAAGTGAAACCAGAAGGATCAACGCACAGCGGAGCAAGGGGAGAAGGCTAAGATGGTGGAAAGACGGCAACAACAACACGCAGCTTTTCCCTCTCTGCGACAATGTTGAGTAGAAGCTGCTACAAAGTAGGGTTCACAAAATAGGGGATGAATGTTTTGGGGCATCTCACACCCCAATTTATAGCAGTCATCACAACCGCAGGCCGACCACAAGCGGTACCGACTGCTGCACCAAATCTAGCTCATTCCTCGTCACACCAAAGCTTATTGAAGGAGAAGCTGACACCTCCTGCTTTCAAACACCTCCTACTTTCATAGGAAGACAAACCACATGTAGCACCGACTCCCGTATCAATTTTCAGTGCAGTAAAGTGCCATCCGAAAATTTGCCCGCGAAAAATATTGTATGAGAAAAGGGGGACCCCGGCGGTGGTTCGGCTTTGGGTTTACCAACGGCTAGGGTTCACGCAATTGGGAGGAGAAGAGAAGGGGGCAAGGGGCTCACTATGCCTGCTTTCTTTCTAAGCTTTTTTTTAATTTTTTTTTCTAATTTGCTCGAAACGGCGTTGCATAGCGATAGCAGTATACGACTAGTTTGAAAATCGATCGGTTTTCGGCTGATTCAGCTATTCTTCATCTGTTTTGCATTTCCGGTTTTGTTGTTAATCGGACCACAACCACCTTGGTTCTCGGTCCGATCGGTTCAACCGGTCAATCCAGTTCGATTTTCCGATGAAATGAATAGTCATGGATCCCCACTATCGATCCACTGTTACACTGTACCAATGCCTCAACACCACCAACAACTTATTGTACGTTTGGTTTAGCTTTAGGAATTTCAAAAGTGCGTTCATGTTTATTGAACTCTTCAATTTTTTTATTTGGCTGCCATTTTAAAAACTTGGGGCAACCCCACTACCCCATGAGACAGTAAAAAAAAAAAGTATATATATATATATAATATGTTTGAATAATAAAGTTGAGGTTCCATTGCAATGATAATATAAAAAAGAAAATATACAGAACAAGTTCGTTAGCTTAGCTGGCAAGTTAGTTTTTCTCATTAAAAAATAGTTGAGTTTTTCTGTTTTGGATTAATTACTGCCGAATTAGTTAGCCATTTATTATATATATGGTTTTGTTAGGTGTACACATAAACACATTGAAACATATAAATTTTTTTCATTTGAAGGAATAATTAATTAGGATATGTTTGTGTGTTTTATGTGTACACCAATATTAATTGTTACAAGATTTTTTTAAAAAAATTTAATGATTAATAATTTTATTATATATTTTTACTTATATATGTTTATTAGTTTTTTGTGGTGTTATAATATATTTATTATTGAGTATATTTGTAATTATATATGTATAAAAGAAAATATTATATAATATACATATTATTTTATATTCTTTTTATATTTAATAAAATTATGGATAAGGAATTTTAAAAGAAAAAAGTTGATATATAAAATTATATGAAAACATTATCACTTAATAGTTTTTATTTTGATTTGAACTCTTTTTATTTTTTAATTAAAGAAATGAATGTTATTAGTAAATAACATAACTAGATTATCTAAAATAGAATAATAATATCAATAATATTAACTTTTTGAAAAAAAATACACAAAATAATTGTGAAAAAAAGAAGAAGTTAAGATTAAATAAAGCTAGCTGACGAAGTGGTTTTGTATAACCAAGTGGTTAGCCAAGCTTTTAACCTCACGCGCCCTCATCCCTTAATATAACGTCAATCAAGTGCTTCAACCAAGTAAATAATCAAACAAATCTTTTTCTTTCCGTTTTTCATCTTCTTAGCTTGATTTGCGTCATTCATTGTCGTTTTTGTTTTTCTCTATTATTAGATTTCATTCTGAAACTTCCATCATCAGTTTCTTCTTTATTTTCTGTTGTTAGAAGAAGAAGAAAAAGAAGAAGATGATGATGATGATGATGATGATGCAGATGCAGACGTGAAAGAAAGAAGGAAAGAAAGAAAAAGAAGAAGAAGTAGAAGAAGAAGATGTAGATGCAGACTTGGAAGAAAAAGAAGAAGAAGAAGAAGAAGAAGATGTAGATGCAGACTTAGAAGAAGAAGAAGAAGAAGAATTATTTATTTTTGCGCAATTGTGCTTTCTATTTCTGCACATTATTGGTTTCTGCGCAATGCTGCTTTATATTTCTGCACAATAACAATAACAACAGCAACAGCAACAGCAGCAACAACAACATCATCATCAATATAAAACAGAGAAGAAGAAGAAGAAGAAGAAGAAGAAGAAGAAGAAGAAGAAGAAGAAGAAGAAGAAGAAGAAGAAGAAGAAGAAGAAGAAGAAGAAGAAGAAGAAGAAGAAGAATAAGAAGAAGAAGAAGAAGAAGAAGAAGAAGAAGAAGAAGAAGAAGAAGAAGAAGAAGAAGAAGAAGAAGAAGAAGAAGAAGAAGAAGAAGAAGAAGAAGAAGAAGAATATTTTATTTCTGCGCATTATTGCTTTTTGTTTCTTCGCAATGTTGCTTTCTATTTCTGCGCATTATTGTTTTTTGTTTCTTCGCAATGTTGCTTTATATTTCTGCGCATAATTGCTTAGCTTTCTGTTTCTGCACAATGTTGCTTTCTATTTCTGCGCATTATTGCTTCATATTTCTCTACAACAACAACAACATCAACATAAAACAAAGAAGAATAAGAAGAAGGAGGAGGAGGAGGAGGAGGAGGACGATGACGACGGAGGATGAAGAAGACGACATTGACGAAGGAGGACGACGATGAATTGAGTGTTCTTGAAGAGCGATGGTGCGAGTACGTGGTGAGAGTACGTTTCAGAATGTAACCTCTGTAAACATGCGCTCCTTAATGAGAGTGGTGGTGGTTTTTTGTAGATTACTTGGTTAACCACTTGGTTTAAGTAAATCACTTGTTCAAATAGCAAGATAATGCTATTTGAACAAGTGGTTTTGGCTAATCAAGTGCAACCAAGTGATTTATTCTATGCGAAAAAGAAGACTATTTCGGTGCCAAATAGTATAAAAAATTGCACCTAAATAAAATACTATTTGACACCGAAATAATATTCTATTTAGCATAGAAATAAATAACTTGGTTGCACTTGGTTGGCCAAAACCACTTATTCGCATAGAATTATTGATAAAATTAATTATCAAAAAAGAATATGATATAAAATTATTTTTTTGAAAACAGAGGCCAAAACATAAAATTTGGGAGGTGCCAAAACTAAAAACAATTAATTTTGGGGCCAAAATTAAACTGAATAACTTTTTTATGAAACAAAGAAAACCTTGGGGGGCCAAAATTAAAAGAAATCTCTCTGCTCTTTAATTCCTGGAGTTACACAGTAGGGGATACTCAGTACGTGATATATGTAAAATATTTTATGAAAAATATTCATATAATATTTCGATAGAATAAAGACGCAGTACATGCAAATTGGTACGCGTTTCGCTACCTAATGAATGAATTTAAGTAAGAACTTAGCATGTTTTTGTTTTAAATAATCATATAATGACATGCTTTTAATATGTTGGCGTTAGCTTTAGCCATAACTTAGACAACCAATGCATTGCAGTTTATGCCTTTGGAGCGAATGGGAACTGAAGTAGATGCTGCACTGCAATTTGTTTAATATGTCCTTAATCAGTATGACAGCTTTGCATATAAATCAGTATGTACTTTTAAATGTCCTTCTTGGCGCTTTGCTTTTTTATTTAACAGCTTCAAGAATATTAATATTATCTACTACAAGTTGTTGAGAAAAAGGAAAATCTTCTTTAGGAAGTTGTACTGCACACACCTCCTCAAGCTTTAGCCTTTAGCATTTCTTTTTTCTAGTGATAGAGACGTATATATTGTATTCAGTTAGTTTTCTTTGTTTCTTTCTCATGTAACCAAAATATTTATTGCCAAACAACATTTAGAAACACAGCTATGTATTGGTAACTGGTAAGAACAAAACATTCGTCCGTAAAAAAAAGTTAACAAAACATATGGGTGACGGTAACAATCTTCCTTCTTACGGACCCTCAAATTTGTACTTCATGAATTTTGAATATCGGCGCTTAATAAAAAAGGAATAGTAGCAGCCTCAGTACTCGACACGTGTCACGGTATTGTGCAATCTATATGCTGCACCATCATAACATATAAGGAAGTGGTGGGCTTTTTGTGCAATCTATGCGATGCACCATCACACACTGGATATTTGACAATTAAAGTAACAAACAATCTTTTTGAATTTTGAATCAGAAATTGGAGAGAGAGAGGAGGGGTGGGGACTGGGGAGAGAGGGAGGAGGTGAGCCCACAAAGCCGCTGGTGAGAAAGAAAAAGAATACGGTGGTGACGGTGGGGCACGACGTTGTCGCTGTTGACGTTGCCGTTGTCGTTGGAGAAGAAGACGAGAGAGCTAGAAAGACGCTGCTCCAACATAGCCGTCGAGACCAGAGAATGTCGCCGCTGAGCGTCTGCCATGGCTACCGTTGTTGCGATTTCTCTCCTCAGCCACTGCCTGGACTGCTGATTTGTTGAGCATCTTCACTTCGGAGTCGTCATCGTCCTCAGTTACACAGCTTGCGGCGGCCAGAGCTCTGTCGCGCGTAGGGCTCTTACCCAGTAACAGGTAACATTCATAAAAGAAGCCTTCAAAGCCGCTAAGCTTGGGAAATTTTAAATCAAACAGGAATTTTGAACTAAGGTTGATTTGATACTTAATTTTTATCTGGGTGTTTAACCTTTTTGAAGTTCTCCATGTTAAAATGGATGCCTTAAATTCTTACATATTTTCGGCAGTTGGGTTTTTGTTTGAATTTTTTTTAAAGTTGCTTTTCAAGTAAAAAATTTGGTAAGACCCACCTAATTCAGGTTTGACTCAACTGATCATGCTAGAGTTATTCTTTGTGCTTTTCTTTGTGTATTTGGGAACAATTTTGAATGTTAGTTTTTGTATTAGAATTATGTATGTATGCTAATCATTTCTATGTTTTTCAAGGGTTCTGCTGAGAAACCGGGTCTGACAGTGCTTGCTATTGTGGAGTTCATCTGCTTGGTTGAGAAAAATGGGAAGTCTATATCTGTTTCTTTCTATGAAGTTGATCACCAAGATCATGCTGTTGATTTATTAAATCCAGGTCAACCACCAATTTTAGAAATTCAATTTTGATTTGCAAAGACAATTCATAAATGGGTTCTATATAGAATTTTAAGTTGTTATTAATGGATAAATTTTGTGGAAGAATTGTAATTTTGTAACGATAAATTATGATATTTGACTTGCAAAGACAAATTTTGTTTAGATCTACAGAGTATGAGGTGATATTAATGGATAATTTACTTTGAGCAGGAAATTCGCATGGTACAAATACATCAGAGACTCTATTGGTAAACCAGGACAATTCACTATACATTACTAGAAATCAGGTTGAATCCAACACTAAAGTGGTAAAGGTAACAAATTATTTACCTTATATCTTATCAATCAAAATCTTGGCACAATTATATTTTCATTGTTGATAACATCCTGGAAATTCTATTATGCAGGATAATTTACTCCCAGATGTTAGTAAGAATGTGAAATGCAATCCAATGGCAAAAAATGTAATTGTCTGGTCTTGAAGAAATGATACATGACATTTACAAAGTTGATACTTGACATTTTTTCATAAAGAGAACTTATAGACATACTTAATGCAGAGTGATTCATCTTTAGATACTAGCAGTGAAGTGGAAATCTGCCCTATAGAGGAAAAGGTGATTTTATTAATGCTACCTAATCCTTCAGCTTATTATCAGTTTCTCCCCCTCAGTTTGACGTCTATAAAACCAATAAAATATTCTTTTTTTTTCGATAAGTAACCAATAAAATATTCTTATTGTAAGAAAATGTCAGAATGGTTCATACAAAAAACTTTTTTTTTTTGGTTATTTTCAGTAAGGCTCTGCCATGTCAATGTCTATTAGAATGGAAAGTATTTCAACCTAGGTA
>JASCZI010030362.1:70841-84348 GCA_036250425.1 Stylosanthes scabra | reverse complement strand
CACTGCTTGAGGCCACTTCTTTTCCTTTTCTTTTCCTCAACAATCCTGCCATTGATCACAAAGAGAAGGAAGAAGAAAGAGAAGTGTGTGAGTGAATGAGTTTTTTTGAGTGAAAGAACACACTCCCAACACCAAACTTAAAGATTTTGCTTGTCCCCAAGCAAAAGAAAGAAAGAGAATATGGGTAGGGAGTGAGTGACGTGAATGGAAGAAAGAAAAGAAGGAGATGTATGTGTGAGAGAGAGAGAGAGAGCAACGAGTGAAGTGTGATGAGAATGAATGATTTGTGAATGTGTATGAATATGAATGAGGGAAGGGTTTAAATAGGGGTTTATGATGAGAATGAATGACTATGATCAAATGATGAATGTATGAGATGAATGGATGAGATGAATTGTTTTGAAAAAGAGATTATGATCTTCCCAAAATCTTATGGGAATCTTGAAAAACAATGCTTGATTGGATGAATGCATGCTATGAATGTGTGGATGGGGTGGATGCAGATTTTTGTGTGGTTAGTTTCTTCTTGTTGAATGTGGTTTCTTGAAAAGAAGCAATCTTTTATTGAAAACAAGCAAGAATATTTGAAAAGTGGTTATGATTTGATGAATCAATACAAAAAGAAGGGTGAGTGAATGCAAAAACATGGATGAATGAGGCCCCCAACGTATAGAAACATGGAGATTCAAATTTTGAATCAGGGGACTGGAGTACAACGTGAGAGCATCACGTATAACGTGGTGCCTCTGTGTTGTTGCAAAAAACGCCCACGTTTGACGTGAGGCTGGCACGTATAACGTGCAGCCTCTGTCAAATTGGGGCTTTGATGCATGTAATCCCCACGTTTGATGTGAGGCGTGGCGTCATACGTGGGAATTAAAATGCAAAGTATGAGTGTGAGGTAGTGAGCCCACGTTATACGTGGCTGTGGCACGTTATACGTGGGGCTCTTGCGTTGTTTGATGATTGTGAGGCAGTGAGCCCACGTTATACGTGACTGTGGCACGTTATACGTGGGGCTCTTGTCTTATGTATGAATGCAGTTGCTCTGTTTTCTCCCCTGTTTTATGATGAATGTGCTTCCTTCTTCTTTCTTCCTCTACAAAATTAGGGATAAGAATTAAGATTACTAAGTTCTAAAAAAAACTAAAACTACTAAGGATACAATGGTTGGGTTGCCTCCCAACAAGCGCTCTTTTATTGTCATTAGCTAGACATTGCCTCTCTTTAAGGTGGATCATGATGCTTCAAACTTGCATCATTTGCTATGAATTTCTTCCTCTTGTTCTGCTTTAAAGTTCATGATAGAGGATGAAACTTCAACAATTTCAGGTCAGGTAAGAAATTTCCCATAGTAGTCTCATTTCCTTTCCTACCTTTGGACTTTTTTTTCTGAGTTTCTTTTGCTTTCTTCTTTCTATGAGTTTCCTCTGTCTTGGATGATGGTTTTCGTTCTTTACTTGACTCAATTCTCAGACAATGAGCTTCCTTACTTGAAGTTTTGATACCTTTAAAAATGTGAAAATTTATTTGCTCATTATGCACCCTCAACATCACTTCACTCTTTTCCACATCTATCATTACTCTGCCAGTGGCTAGGAATGGTCTTCCTAGAATGAGGGGGCTATTCTCATCTTCTTCCATGTCAAGTATCACAAAATCTGTAGGGAGGAAGAATTTACTCACTTTTACCAAGACATTTTTTACTATCCCATGCACATGTCTTTTTGATTTGTCAGTTATTTGTAGAATTATTTTTGTTGATTTTACCTCTTCAATTTTGAGCTTCTTCATTACTGACAAGGGCATTAAGTTGATGCTTGATCCAAGATCACACAGTGCTTTCTCAAAGAGTGTATTTCCAATAGAACATGGAATCTAGAAACTTTCCGGATCTTTTTTCTTTGTTGGCAAGTTTCTTTGAATGATGACACTACACTCCTTTGTCATAACTACTGTCTCACCTTTCTTCAGAGTCCTCTTCTTGGATAAAAGTTCCTTCATGAATTTTGCTTAAGTAGGCATCTGCTCCAAGACTTCTAGGAATGGAATGTTGATTTTAAGGTTGGAAAATATCTCCAAAAATTTGGAATATTGTTTTTTCTTGCTCCTTCCTTGAAGCCTTTGAGGGTATGAGATTCTTGGTTTATAAGGCTTTACTGTTGGAATTGAAAGTGAAGGTGCATGAGCCTCTTTTTGCTTCTTATCCTCATTTGGAACTTCTTCATCACTTTGTGTAATTTCTTCACCTACCACTTTACCACTTGTCAGACTAATGGCTTTTTGCATTCTTCTATTGGATTAGGAATAGTGTCACTTGGGAGAGTATTTCTGGGTTTTTCAGATAATTGCTTGGCAATTTGTTCCACTTGTACTTCTAAGTTTCGGATGACAACTTCTTGATTCTTCAATGTAGCTTTTGTTTCATTTATGAAATTGGTTGTTCCATCAATAAATGTAGTGGTGGAGAGTGTGAGCTTTTGAAGGGCTAATTCCAACTCGGAAGGTTGCTTTGAAGTATTTGGTTGTACAAGAGAAGGATTTGATTGCTGGAAATTGTTGTTGTATTGCCTGTGGCCTTGATCGAATTGATTCATTTGCTGGAATTGATTTCCCTTGCTGGAATTGATTCCCTTGTCCTCCCTATCCAAAATTCAGATGATGCCTCCAACCAGGATTGTATGTTTTTGAATGAGGATCAAAGTTGGGTTGTCTTGGAGCATTGCGCATGTAATTAACTTGCTCAGATGATTGTTGTTCCAGAATAGCTGCACATGCTTCACTAGAGTGGCTATGAATTCCACACAAATCACAGGGTCCAATTTGTGTATTTGCAGCTGCAAGTTGTACATTGCCTAGTTTGTTGTTGAGCAAATTAATTAAGCCCTTATTTTGAGCTACCAAGGCGTCAATAGCTTCAGCTTCCATGACTCCTTTCTTTACAGTGCGTCTCTCTGAAGGAGTTGAGTATAAATATTGGTTATTAGCAACCAACTCAATAAAATCTTGTGCCTCCTCTACAGTCTTAGTGTGAAGTGATCCTCCTGCTGAGGAATCTATTTGAGCTCTTGACTGTAGTGTTAACCCATCATAGAACAATTGGATTTGTAGATGTTCAGAGAAGATATTGTTGGGCAGCCTCCTCTTCATCTCCTTGTACCTTTCCCAAGCTTCATAAAGAAATTCACTATCTTTTTGTGTAAAAGATTGTATGTCATGCCTCAATTTAGCTAGCTTTTGTGGTGGAAAGAATTTGGTCAGGAACTTTTGTAAGGGTAGCCCTTTCCTTTTTTGTGTCCGTACAGAATAATTGATCCAACATGTGGCCTACACGTTAGGCTAGCAACCCCTTTGCTAGCTAAGGTCTAAGCCAAATGCATCTACTTAACATCACAATCGTCGTTAACTACTTTTCTAATACTAGCCTCCCAAACCAATTCAAAACATCATTAAAAATATAGCAAAACATTTAATATTTTAAATATATAAAGTTTCAAAGAAAATCTTTATAATACTTCCTCAAACAATCCATTTTAAATACCAAATTTAAATCAAATAGCATTTCTTCAAATCAATATTTTTTCAATCATACTTCCGAATCATAAACTTCAAACATATCTCAATTTCAGATTACTTAGATACTTCAATATTCCAAAAAAAAAAAAAACACAGTGTTTAACCAAAATCAAATGTTCTAAGGTATTGTAAAGCTCCACCAAACATATATACTCTCATGTGAGGTTTCCAAAGTATCAGTTTATATAATCAAATCTCAAATTCAAGTAAATTCATAATCAAATTATGATGCTCCAATACTAATTTGTATAAATATAATTTAAACTCATAACAGCGCAAATCAAAATAGTTATAGGAAATTATAGACATAAACCCAATAATTATAAATGTAAATCCTACGCACGACTTGACCCCAAAGGACCGAAGACCAACACCCGAATTTGAGGTTTAGGGAAATAGTTAAAGTCTTAAGAGCATGACAGCGGCAACAGCTTCCAAGACCATCAATAGTGGTGGCAACAAGGCAAAAAGCGGTAAGGCTGACTGCTCTGGCATTAAGATGGCAGCAACAACACACATAGCAGCTGCGACATTCACAACAGTTACAGAATCTTCACCAGGCATCGTGGCTCCAGCAGTAGCGCAAATGGTGCCTCCGGCGACCTTTTCGGTTAGCTTCGACGTTACCACTCACTAGTAGCGACGACGGCGGCACAACCTAGCGACAACAAAAACAATGCATCCTTCCTCTCATATACCCATTACGTGTCCCTCTCTCTCATCGGAAGCCATCTCCCTTTCTTCGATTTTTTCGCTCTTCTCTTTTGCATCGTGCTAGTTGAGCAACGGTGGTGACAACCTTCGCCAGTGACATCTCCTTCCCGCTCTCCCTCTTCCTTATATTTGACACCGAAATAATCTTCTATTTAATATAAAAATAAATCACTTGATTGCACTTGATTGGCCAAAAAGAAAAATATCTAGTGAAGTGGGTCCCGCGGTTTTTTTTCCACCTATCTTTAATTTATTTACATGTTATTATTAATATTCATTTGGACTTATTACATTACCTTCACTCGGGAAGAGGGGGAGAGTGCAAGGTCGTTGGGTACGACTTCTCGAACGTTGGGCGAGGGCGTACGGGCATCCATCAACGTATGGGTACGCTTCGCCCGGGGGTTATAAGAGGTCGAAGGACACTCTTTAATGTATGGGTAGCGCGAGGTTGTGGGGTACGTCGCCTTGGACCTTGGGGGGCGGGGCGAAAGGGTATCTTTGTTGTATGGATACCCTTACCCCGACGATAGATGGTGCAAGCTCGGGCGTAGAGGGGGTGTAAGGTGGTACTTTTGGCATATGGGTACTCTTCTGATAACTCTTAAATAAGAGTTATTTTTACTCATAATTTTACTAAATAACTGTTTTAACTTTGAATAAATTTCTACAAAATAGAAAGAAATAAATAGTGATAATCATCATAATCACTACTTCTTTAATCTCATAAAAATAAAAGCATGGAATTATATTATTACAATATTTCATAAACCTCCTATTTTAATCAAATTAATTACAACAATGATGTGTAGGTATGGAGGATTTGCAAAAAGCAACATCAACTTGTCATTTCAATATTAAAAAGTATTGAAGATGAATTGTACTCCAAGAACTTCACCAAATGCCAACCTAATCATCCATATTCATGAATAATTTCATTATCTTGTCAAACTTTCCAGCTTAAAAGAAAAGCTTTCTTTAGCTACAAAAATAATATAGAAAAATTCAGAAGCATGGGGCATCATCAAGGACGGATTTACTTACAAGGTTGTGGTTGTGGGGGCAAGTGCCCCAGTAACATTTTAACATTTGTTTAATAGTTCTTTATACTACTTTTAATTTGCTCCCATTGCATCATCAATTTTGCCCCCACTGTCTAAATTCACGTTCTTTTGTTTTTTGGATTTGCATATTCACTCTATTTTTTTTGGGACTCAAGATTCACTATATCTTTTTTTTGGACCCTAAGATTCACTCTATTTAAATTATTAAAATTGATCCACTTTTTTTAGGCCCACAAAAGTAAAAGTCATTAGTTATTGATTTAGTATTCTAGTATTTTTTTTTTGTGACTTATTGATTTACTATTTAAGAATTAGAGTCATATGAATATTATTTTGGACTTTTTGTGATATCCAGCTGCTACGATTTGTCTCTTCCTCTCTTAATCAGTCAATTAATTGAGAATTTATAGTATATGGACATTCTAATTATTAATTATCAAACTTAAATAAATTGGTGATCTATCCATTGAAAAATTAGTTGACAATTGAAAAATATTTTCTATATATTGATGTTTCTTCTTTTAAAATTAGTTTTGGTTTTGCTTCTAATAATTGCATTCGTTAAAAGAGTTTTCTCTGCTATGAATATCATAATTATTTAATAACATATATAGAATAAGAGGTATTTAATTATATGAGAGAATGAAAAGATTATTCAATCTTTTTCGAATATGAAATTCAGAAAAATGAAATTTTAAATTAACGTATATTATTTTAAATTATTATTGAGTTGTTTTTTAATTTGTTAACCAGATATGAAGACTAATTGTATTTTAGATAACATAATATAATTTAACAATTATTATCAAAATATTTATATTTTGCCCCCACTGATAAAATTTTCTGGATCCGTCATTGGACATCATAATAGAAAATATCAAAGAGAAATATAAAAGGAAATAGGATGGACAACAATTATATTGGATGGTGGAGACACCATACACTCACAATATACACATTTTTAATATACACACATAGGAGGGTCTCAAGAACAAGGATTGGGCAATGGAAGCACATTGATGCAAACAACAATTGTGTAACTAAAGCTTCAATTATGTACTGTTTACTCCCAACCTTAATCTTAATTTTCATGGTCTTGTTTTATTCTATTATGAACTAAGTGATTGGCTAGGATAATGATGTAGTCTTTTATGCGAATTTGATAATTACTAATTTGTCATTCAATTATATTTGTTATGAGTCTATTTATAATCAAACTTAATGCTTTTAGATGCTTGATCACCATTTAAATGATTTGTTGATTTACAATGCATTTGAGAAAGAAGTTGTAAATAAAACTACTAATTATAAACACCATAAATTGAGCGAAAACTAGAGATAGACAAACGCGATTTATGTGGTTGTTGTACAAGTTTCACAAAACATAATCATTTATTCATGTAAGTTGTAGCTAAGAGATTAGTATATCTATATGGGTTTAAGAGAGTTTCTTGATCTTGAAAAAGGCTAGAAACTACTTTAGGAAACTTAACCAATTTGAGTTTATAATAAAGAAATTGAATGGCATGATTATAAATATTCAATTTCATAATGTGGTGAAATCATATGTCCTAGCACTTGTGTTTTATTGAATACAAATTCTCTTTTATACCTATTGCCTTTGTTATTGATTATAATTTCATTATTCACAGACATACAATCACTTTTGTCATCCAAATAATACTTGAAAAAGCAATCTCAGTACTTAAAAATTTCTTATGGGAATGATATTCTACTTATCACTTTTATTACTTGAAACGACTAGTTCACTTGCTATTTAGTGTTATAGTTAAAAACATGTCACCTTCCCCTAATGGGAGGGGTGTAAGGGTATACCTTTGATATATGGGTAGGGGTGGTAAAGCAGGCTACCCACCCCGCCTTGCCAGACTCCTGTGGGCCTAGAATCCCACCCCGTCCCACCTTGGTCTAGTGGGATATCCGTCTATTTTTTTGTTTCTTTCAAACTCAACAATGTCCCTATTAAAACTCCAAACTCTAGAATTCCATTTAAAAAAAACAAAGAAAAAAGGTCAAAATTTCAAATATAAACATACATGATATTTAATTAAATAATTTTCAAATATCAACAACACATACTAACTAATTAATTAATTAATAAATAGCCAAACATACAACCATAATACTACATAGTCACAGATAATCTTCTTCATTATCTAAGTCATCAGCATAGATGTCCACACATCACTTAAGTCTTAAAATCATAAAAAAACATAACAATAAGTCATAACCAAAAGTACAAATATAAAGTATTCCAAAAGAGCAATAGAGATTAACTTCGGACAATTTAATCATCATTCATCAACTTCCTAATCAATGACATTATAATCCACTCCGAACGTTGAAGCATTCACTTGCTTTGCACCTTGAGGAATTCCATCTTCATTATTTCCTACAATTCCCCCAATAATCAGAATTTAAAACAGAAAAATACTGAAAAAAAATATTTAACAAATAAAAATCTAGCATGTTATAAAGATTAAGTTAGTTGACATACCCTAAACAAATCCATTCAACCAATTCTGACAACAAATCACAGTCTCAACACTTTCTTGCAATAGACGGCTTCTATATTTGTTAATCACATGTGCTCCAATGCTAAAAACAATCTCAGAAGCAACTGTAGTGATTCGAATACTCAACAAGTTACGCGTCATGATTGATAGCTTTGGATATTGTGACTCATGAAGTTTTCACCATTCCAAAACATCCAAATCTTGAAAGCAATCCTTTGATGAAAGTGGCTCTTCCAAATATGTGCCTAGTTGATTATTTCCACTTGAAACCTCAGCTTGATGGTTACGCTTCATCAGTTCCAAGTAAACAAGAAAAATAAATTATCAAGAGGAAAGAACTATGTTATTAAAGGTCAAGAATTGATAAACCAACTAATGATAAAACATTACTTGCACTTTCATTGGATGGTGCTACAAAAGAAGGTTGGCTAATTTTTCCTTGTTCTTCAAGTGTTGGAAGATGATTATTCTTATATTTTTCAAATAGCTTGTATAACTTTTTCTTCACATATTCCACATTCCTTCTTGCAGATTCAGCATCAATCTCTTCATACAAAATCTCTATAGTAGAGATCGTTAAGTCTAGGGTCAAGAATAGCGCCAAATGCAAGATCGACATTATACTTGTCCCAATACTTCTTGAACTTGGACATCATATTTTCCCCATGCCCCTTAGAAGGTCATCCTCATTTTTCAAATTTTTTATCAATACACATTGAATATGATAAACTTGAAGGAAATACAAATTATATGTAGAATAAGAAGTGCCAGAAATCGAATTGGTGGTTTCATAGAAGTGGTATAAAACTTCAGACATCCTTTTAGCTCTTTCTCATTCCTCAATTGATGAACAATGCGTGTACCCATGATCAGTTGCCTTTAGATACTCAAAGGCATTCCTATATACTTAATAGCACTTTTAAGCATGATGTAAGTAGAAATCCACCGAGTAGTGAAATCTAGATGCAATCCGTTTATGAATTTCAGATTTTGAATTGATGAAACACTTTCTTTAAACTTAATCATTCTACTTTTTGACCCCCTTACATATTTCACACTCCCTAATTTTCTCTAATGCATCATGAGCAATCTTTAGTCCATCTTGCACCATAAGATTCAATATGTGGGCAGAATATCAAATATGAAAGAATTCTCTATCACACAACAACCAATTATGCATATTCAGAGTACTTCTCAAATGATCTGGAAATGTATCATTAGTAGATGCATTATCTAAAGTAAGAGTCATAATCTCCTTCTCAATTCCCCATTCATTAAAAAGCTAAAAAATTTTGGAAGACAATTCATATCCCATGTGTGGAGGAGGACTATGACAAAAGCTTAAAATTTTACTTTGCAACTTCTAATTTAAATCACAAAGTGGGCAGTTAAGCATAAATAGCTCTCAGTGGTAATAAAAGTCTACAAATAAGAAGTCAAACAAATTCTATTAGGAATGGCTAGTAAAAGACTTTTAAGCTTTTCTTTTTTTCCTTGTATAAATTTTCAGCACATCCTCCTTAAGAGTATTCATAGTAATGAGGGCCAGATTTGAACTAATGTATTTTACCTAATTTCTAAACTTCCTATTGTCAACCATAGCAAATGGGACATCAAAATCAATCACAAAAGCAGCAAACATCTCACGAAAAACATGGCTATCTATCTTGAGTGATCTCATTTTATATTTTGCATTTCAATTAAGGTTTGACAAGTATCCTCATAGCTTATTTTGACGCACATGTCCAAGTGACTCTTAATTGATGGAGTCCCACAACCTTTACTACTAGCTTTGAAGTTCTTTTTGCATCTATCACACTGAGCTCTTGATGTCTCATCTTTACTAGGTGCAACGTTTTTGAAATATCTCCAAACATCAGAAGTTGTTGTCTTGTTTTTCTTGTTAACAGTTTCTTCAATTTGAGTTTGAGTGGCATCTTGGGAATGTTTTGCTACATTTCTAGCATCAATCTTGTGGCATCCGCAAACGTGGAGATTGATGCTGGAAATGTAGCAAAACAGTCCCAATATGCCACTCAAACTAAAATTGAAGAAACTGTTAATAAGAAAAACAAGACAACAACTTCTAATGTTTAGAGATATTTCAAAAAAGGTGTACCTGGTAAGGATGGGGCAGCAAGAGTTTAGTGTGATGAATGCAAAAGACCTTCAAAGTTAGTGGTAAAGTTGATGAGACTCCATTACTTAAGCGTCACTTGGATAGGTGCGTCAAAATAAACTATGAGAATATGGGTCAAACCTTAATTCAAATGCAAAATAAAATGAGATCACTCAAGATAGATAACCATGTTCCTTGTGAGATGTTTGCTACTTTTGTGATTGGTTTTGATGTCCCATTTGTTATGGTTGACAATAGGAAGATTAGAAATTGGGTAAAATACATTAGTCCGAATCTACCCTCATTACTAGGTATAATCTTAAGGAGGATGTGCTGAAAATTTATACAAGGGAAAAGAAAAAGTTTAAAAGTATTTTACTTGTCATTCCTAATAGAATTTATTTGACTTCTTATTTGTGGACTTCTATCACCACTGAGCGCTATTTATGCTTAAGTGCTCACTTTGTTGATTTAAATTAGAAGTTGCAAAGTAAAATTTTAAGCTTTTGTTATATGCCTCCTCCACACACGGGATTTGAATTGTCTTCCAAAATTTTTTAGCTTTTAAATGAACGGGGGAATTAAGAAGAAGATTATAACTCTTACTTTAGATAATGCATCTGCTAATGATACATGTGAAGATCATTTGAGAAATACTCTGAATATGCATAATTGGTTATTGTGAGATATAGAGTTCTTTCATATTCAATGTTCTGCCCACATATTGAATCTTATTGTAAAAGATGGACTAAAGATTGCTCATGATGCATTAGAGATGATTAGGGAGAGTGTGAAATATGTAAGGGGTCAGAAAGTAGAATGATTAGGTTTAAAAAGTGTGTTTCAGCAATTTAAAATCTTAATTTCACAAGTATGTTGCATCTACATGTCACTACTTGGTCTACTTACATCATGCTTGAAAGTGCTACTAAGTAAAGGAATGCCTTTGAGTATCTAAAGGCAACTGATCATGGGTACAAGAATTGCTCATCAATTAAGGAATGAGGAAGAGCTGAAAGGATGTCTGAATTTTTATACCCCCTTCTATGAAATCACCAATTTGATTTTCTGGCACTTCTTATCCTACATCTATTTGTATTTCCTTAAAGTTTACCATATTCAATGTGTGTTGATGGAAAATTTGAAAAGTGAGGATGACCTTCTAAGGCGCATGGGGGTAAAAGAAGATGTCCAAGTTCAAGAAATGTTGGGAGAAGTATAATGTCATTCTTGCATTTGGCATTATTCTTGACCCTAGATTTAAGATCTCTACTATAGAGATTATGTATGAACAGGTTGATGCCGAATCTGCAAGAGTAAATTTGGAATATGTGAAGAAAAAATTATACAAGCCATTTGAAACATATGAGAATAATTCTCTTCCAACACTGGAAGAACAAGGAACTATTAGCCAACTTTCTTTAGTTGCACCATCCATTGAAAGCACAAGCAAAAAGCGCATTTTTATGATTAACGTAAATAATGTTTTATCAAGGTAAAAACCTTTAATATGCAATTAACGGAAAGAATCAACTTATTTTTCTTCTTGATAATTTATTTTTCTTGTTTACTAGAAACTGATAAAGCGTAACCATCAAGGTGAGGTCTCTGGTGGAAAGAATCAACTTGACACATATTTGGAAGAGCCACTTTTATTAAAGGATTACTTTTAAGATTTAGATGTTTAAGAATGTTGGAAACTTCGTGAGCTAAGATATCTAAAGCTATCAATCATGGCGCGTGACTTATTGAGTATTTCAATCATTATAGTGGCTTTTGATTGCGCTTTTAGCATTGGAGCACATGTGATTAACAAATATAGAAGTCGTCTATTGCCAGAAACTGTTGAGACTATGATTTGTTATCGGAATTGGTTGGATAGATTTGTTGAGAGTATGTTAGTTGATAAACTAACTTAATCTTTTATAATATAATAAATTTTTATTTGTTCAATATTTTTTTTCATATTTTTCTGTTATAAATTCTAATTATTGCGGGAATTGTAGGAAACAATCAAAATGTGATTTTTCAATATGCAAAGCAAGGGAATGCTTCAACTTTAGGAATAGATTCTAATGTCATTGATTTGGAAGTTGATGAATGATGACTAAATTGTCTTAAGTTAAACTTTGTTGCTCTTTTGGAATACTTTATATTTATACTTTTAGTTATGATTTATTATTATGTTTTTTTTATGACTTTAAGACTTAAGTGATGTATGAACATCTATAGTGATGACTATATTCAAGTAAGCAATAAAAAGTATGCATCAGTAAAGTAAAATCAATATTATAGTTATGGCCATATATGGAAAATGTGATAAATTTTTTATTGGAATAAATGTGTCAATCAAACATCTGGAAAAAAAAAATTATTAAAGTCCTTAACCGAACAAATAAAAAAAAACTTACTAAAGTCTGAAATATTTATTAATCCACTAACAAGAAAAATCCAAAAATTAAATTCAAAAAATGAGTAAAATTAATTCAAAATATATAAATCTAATATAGATTAGGAAAATTATCCCGTTCTCCATTTGTCAAAACGGAACATGATGTTCCTTGTACTAATAGGTAGCATTTTCATGTTTCTTGTGTAGTAAGTGTTGAAAAAACTAAGTTAACCTAATTTTACAAGCAAATTTACATATATGCCAAACTTAGTAACATCCTCATTTTTATAGTATCTTTTTCTAAAACTATTTCTAATTTTTTTTAAGGTACAATTAATTAATAATTTACCTATCAATAATTTACCAATTAAAGTTATGAACATAGAAACTATTTTTTCAATAATTTTCAGTAGAACAAAAAAAACAATTAGTTATTACACTTAATGTATTATTTTATTGTTTTTCTAATAAATATTATATATAAAAAATAAAAACTACCAGGAAGTTAAATAAATTTATATCAGTAACTTTAAAATTACAAACAATTTGTATAAAAGTTTTTGTCAATAATTATTCATATAGTAAAAAATATTAATTTTTAATTTAACAAATTATTTTCACTTGAAAATATATGTCACAACTATAAATTCCCAAAAACAACAAATTAGGTCTAGTGTATTTTTCTTGTAAGAATAATTTGGTTTAATTGTATTATACCTAAAAAATTAAAATCAAAGTGACTAAGACACGTATTTTAGTTTATTATGAGTCTAAAATATTAAATACAATATTAATTTTAAAATGGCAATATTAATTACTCTTGTTTTCTTACAATTAAATACACGTTCTTTTTTGTTTTATTTTGTTCTTGTTATTTATATCTTTTTAAAAATGTTTTTCCACTTAAAAACTATTATTGTTATTATTATTATCAATGAGTTAACAAAAATGCTATTTACATATGAAAATTCAGCTACAAAATCACCTAGCAAGTATTTGTATATACATACGTATATTATTTAAGTCATTTTAAAAAAAAACACTTTAAAATAAAAAAATCAAATTAAAAAAGAATGTTTTCTCACTTAAAAAGCCATGCAAATTT
>JASCZI010030362.1:43935-65374 GCA_036250425.1 Stylosanthes scabra | reverse complement strand
CTGGAGAAGCACCTCATTATTCAGCTGAGTTCAGGAGAGCAAAATTCAATTAATTCAAAGTTTCAAGAAGCATCAGAAGCTGATAAGAAGGTAACCACTCCTTTTTTGCTTCTCGCATTACTCATTGGTGTTTGATAAATTTCGCATTTATTTGGACATATTAGGAAATGCATGGTTCTGGACAGTGACATTGACAGTTGAACTGTAGCTTTATGCTCTATTTTTGCGTTTTGATGGCTCAACTTTTAAATTTTGTATTGCACTAATGTTTCTGCAGATTCTGTTATTTTTATGGAAAATTTTGCACAAGTTGCATCTCTTTCATAGCTATCAGTATTTTGTCTATGTATTATCCAACTACCATTGCTTATAAATTAATTTTAGTTTCATGAAGACTGAAAAGAACTCTTTCTGAATTTTTCCATGGTCATATATAAAACCAACTTATTTTGGGATGTGGTGAAATGAAAATGTAGAGTTATATTTTTAATTTTAACATGAAGTCATGAAGTATGCTTCTTCTCTTTATCTATTATGGTAATGATGGTTGTAATATTAAAATTATTAGGTGTGGGTAGTATCCCTGAAGATAGAATGGAAAGTTCATATTTCTATTTAGTCATTCGTGGTGGAATGGATATCATTATGTGATCTGCTGTTTTTCAATTTGAAGACAGGTTATTATTATGTCTGTGTATTCCTTTGTTAACCACAGGTGGAAGCACTTGAGAAGGAAATTGCTGAGTCCAGAGAGAAGATAGAATTCTGCCGTACAAAAATGCAGGAACTTGTGAGTATTTTCCTTGCTTTCATCTTTTAAATCTCATTAAAACTCTGGTCTTTGCCTTTTATTCTTTACCTAGTTTTTTGTCTTATTTCTATTAAATGGTTCATTCCATTTGAGGCCGCGTTTTATATCATTAGCATATCCTTGTAGCTAGTAATTATAAAAATGAAATTCTGAACTGCAATTTGGTAGGAATTTCTTCTGACATCACAGTTACCTGCTCACTTAAAGGAAGAAGTGATGTTTGCTAAGCCAAAACCTTCATCATGCAAAGCTTTAAGAATACACAATATGCATCGGCTATATTATTAATGGGCTTCTAGAAGGGTCTTCTACTTGGTTGTCATGATGCTTTTTGACATTTCTCATTAATAAATGGCATTCCCCCTTTCGGCTTTAGGGTACTCCTCTAGATACAATACTGGCCAGAAATAAGTACTCCCTCCATTATTTTTATCGGTAAAGGAAGTAAGGAGCTAAGAACCCAAAATCAGTGTTCAATTATCAGCATATTGATTGATTCTATTAATGTCTATCTTCATGTCTTGGTTGTAAACAAGTTCGGAATATTATGAATGGTAAAACTGGAAATTTAATTGCAAATGCTTCATTGATATGTGGGAAATAACAGATATTGTGGACCATTTGTGTCCTGAAAATGTCAGATAAAAAGGATGGAGGGAATACCTAATAAGCATATTATATTGCTTGCACAGGTTACTCTTCCTTTGATCTATATAAAAATTTTGGTTACTAAGAAGTGTAAACTCTTCCACTTTCACGCACTATTTTTGTAGTTTATATAGTGCCATGTTAATTTTCCTTTTTGCGTTTCGTTTCCCTTTTTGAAAAGGCTTATTGTTCTTTTTTGGCTAAGGTTCTGTACAAGAGCAGATGTGACAATCGTCTTAATGAGGTCATAGAAAGGATATCAGCTGACAAGCATGAGGTATCATTCTTTAGAATTGCGTGTTATTTTTTGTTTCCAAATTGTATTTATCATTTTCTCAATTTATCAATCTCAGGTTGAGATTCTAGCAAAAAAGTATGATGATAAATATAAGCAAGTTGGAGATGTATCATCCAAGTTAACTACTGAAGAAGCCAAATTTAGTGACATACAGGTGCAACAAGATACAGATTACTCGTCAATTGATAGCTTATGTGTTAAAAGCTTGTTATTTCTAGCCTATTTTATTAAATATTGTCAAACAATTTATTTATTTTGCAGGAGAAAAAATTTGAATTGTATCAAGCAATTGCCAAGATAGATCAAGAGAAAAATGCTGATGGTTCATTACAGGTAGATTTTGATATTTACCAAGCATGTATATCCTTATTGAGAAATTCTTTGCATATCAGATCAAATCATCCAAAATTTTCAGGCTCATGCTGATCATATCCAATCAGAACTTGATGAACTGGTAAAATCTCTAAATGAGCGGTGTAAGAAGTATGGATTACGTGCAAAGCCAATGACACTATTGGAACTACCCTTTGGTAATTTCGAATTTATATGTGTTATTATATCCACTCAGTAATTCTCTAGTATTTTGGATGTCTATAGCTTTATGATTTCGAATTGTTGTCTCTATTTTGTTCTATTGTTGATAGCAATCTTAGAAGTGGTCTTTAGTTGTTGAATACTGTTTTCGAATCAGGATGAATATCACATTTACTATTGCAACTTAAGAAAGGTTGCTCAATCAAGTGGCATTCAACATATATTTTCAGCTTTTCTTGTGTAAACATTCGTGGATTTTCTTGTCGTTGATATGCATGTACAAACTCCATAAACTCTCATCTGTTGTTAAAAAAAGATGTTGTCTTGTGTTTTTGTATTATTTTTATTTTAATAAAAAATCAAATTTACTGTTGAATGTAATGATGCATTGACAATCATGGTTCTTTGTCATAGTTACTGCTGTAATTGTTGTCAAATGAAAAGAAGGGCAACTTGTAACCCACTAATTTTCTGAGAACATTATGCAAGATAAGGCATCAACACATCAAGCACAAACTAAGAGTAGCATAGTGACCCTCTCTATTTGGTGTAAAGCACATGAGCTTTTTTATATGAGGGAGTTTGAAAGCTGCGTTACACTATTTTCTTGCTTGTTCCAATTGTTTGTAATGTTTTCTACTTTTTTGTGTGTGGAGATGTGGAGTCCTATCCTGCTCATCCTTCGTATCATAGATACATCAATTCGCCAATTAGATAATATACCGAATACCAATTTGCGCGTACTGCATACCAATTTGTCTGCATACCGGATATCATATCATATCATATATATATTCCACATAATATATTTTACATATGGCAGCATATCACGGACCCGTTCCATGTAACTATGCTTCATATTTCTTTCTTTTGACTTAGTAGATTACTTCTTTTATGAAAGAGTATCTAGTAATGGTTTTCTGTATCTTTGCAGTTGTATTTCTGCCACTATATTGATTATGATTGGAAAAACGGTTTCGATTCATGTTGAATGAAGTCATAGTGGTTTACTATATTGTTTATTTTGAAAAAGTAATTGCATTGCATTTGACTGTCATTCTTATATTTTATGATGTCACTCAATAGGTTGGCAACCTGGTATCCAGGAAGAAGCTGCTGACTGGGATGAAGATTGGGATAAGCTTGAAGATAAAGGTATATTTATTTTTTGGTGGTTATGTATTTGATTTGTATATTGTATAGCATCTACCGTTAAAATTTTGAGGATTCTTTACATACGGTTATGAAAAGATCATTGTTGATTGTTATTCTTCCTCAGGGGTGTTACAGGGTGTTAATTTTGAATTATATTAATTTTTAATTATATAGTTCACGTAACTGCTAATAGAATTATGGTTTAACCACTATTACTTTATTTCTCCATTGGCAGAATTCGCTCTAGTCAAAGAACTCACACTTGATGTGCAAAATGTCATTGCACCTCCAAAACAAAAATTGCCACCGGCTGTGAAACCGAAAGATTCAGAAACTGACAGTCCCAAAGTTACAGCTTCACCTAAGAGTGATAATGAGTCCGAAAAACCCCAGACCACAGATGAACAAGATGACAATGAATCTGTTCATAAGAAAAGTGAAGATGCGTCTGCAAAATCCGCTCCTAATAATTTGTTTGCAACAAGTTCTATCGGAAGCCCCAAGAGAGCCTTTTCTGACTCTGACATTGGAAAGACTGCTGCTCGTGAAGATCACTCACCCCTTGATCCAGATAGCATACGGGAAACCCAAAGGTATGGTTTCACATCCCAGTTTCCATATACTGGCCGGTTTCTCATTTGCTTATAAAATTAGTGGATTTGTCCTTAATTTTGATGACCATGAAGGTTCTTTGTGCCTTTGGAAGGTCATGGTATATTGGTATTTACACGATTACACCGTGATAATCATCATCACTACTTAACAAAATGATGTGTATTATGGTTAAAAACTCCACGGACTCTGATTAACAACTTCGGAATGAATCTTATTCAATTGGCATAAAACCTTCATGCCTAATTCCTAATTGTATTGTAGATCTTACAGTTTTTCAGGCTCTGTTTCAACATGCATTCCACTTTCCACCTCGCCACACCACTACTAATTCCTAATTGTAATGTAGACTTACATGCCAAAGTTTAGAAAATTCAGTAAACGATGAAATGGTTATAGTGTACATTAAGACAACAGATGCAGTGGAAATCTTGCTTGGCTTAATGTGAATTTTATTATCATTTTGTGCATGATATGATCTTGTAGAATAATTGCTTACATAGTCTTGCATATGCAGTGATCATGGTGGTGAAAAGTCTCTCTTTGCTAGTGAGAAAATTTTTGACGAACCAAATTGGGGAACCTTCGACACTAATGTTGATATTGACTCAGTTTGGGGGTTCAATGCCAGCAGCACCACGAAGCAGGTATGAAGATTCTCACCGCTTAAATATTGCTATAGCAAAATACTTTCCTTTCCTTTCCAAATTCCAGTTAGCCATTCAACATGTTGGTTTTAGTCTAGTACTCTGGTTATTATAATTACTGTCTATATCTCTAGGTGTTCCTTAAATTTAACTTTTCCATTTGCTGGCACATGTTTGAACAAATTCTAGCAGTGTGCTGATCGCATCACGATGTTTGTTTTTACAGGAGAGAGATGGTGAGGGAGTCGTGGACGACTATTTCTTCGGTTCTGGGGATCTGGGCTTTGGCACAATTAAAACAGGTTCTGAACAGGGTGGCGATCCCTTCCCGAAGAGTGGCGCATTCAGTTTTGATGATTCTGTTCCAAGCACCCCACTTTTCAGCTCAGGCAGCTCTCCACAAAAGCCCAAAGAGTGGTCGGAAAGTGGTTTCGACAACTTCTCGAGTTTTGATTCTTTCCGAGCACAGGATAGTGGCACTTTACCAGCGCGATTTGATTCAGTACACAGCAGTGTGGATTTTGATCATGTTCATGGCTTTCCAGCATTCGATGACTCGGATGCCTTCGGCTCTGGCTTTGGTTCTGGGCCATTTAGGACTTCTTCTGATAAGTGAAAACCAAACTCACAGAACTTCTTTTTAGTTTTGGAGTTCTTTTATCTGTGTGCATTCAGCATTGTTGCCTCTGTTGGATTGTGAACCTCACATTTCTAATGTAATCGTTGTTACTACTCTTATGGCCTGTTTATAATTTTGGCGTCTTGGTTGATTATTTTTCCAATAGGGTATGGGTATTACTGTGATTCTCTTGTTTGTTTTTGGATAGAATCTTGTGTATTTTTATACTTACATTTAGACTCGCATTTGAGGAAATTATATCAATTTTTTATGTAGAATATTTTAATAGTCGAGATTTAATTATCTATTTTTCTCTTTTGCTTTGTAGTCATTTTGTGGGAAAATAGTTAGAAAAATAGTTTCATAAAGAAAAACTTGTATCATAAGGATATCGTAATGATACTAAAATTATTGTTGGATATCGAAATTTTGTATAAATGTGTATAGACCATTTAGATCTTATATGATATTTAAAAACAAAATAAAAAGACATGTAGCTCATGGATTACTTTTATTTATATAAATAAATTCATTATCTCAGCATGTGTAGTGTAAAATTGTATAGTAATGAGAAATATTAGGTGTCCAAATATTTCTAACTAAGTCTAACCAAATCCTACTTATAAATCTCTTTGTCCTCTTCTTCAACTATGATTTTTGTTGATTTCGAGCCAACTTGTGTGTCAAAATTACTTGTACTAGCAATACTAACTAAAATTTATACTTCCCAAGTCGGGCAACGACTTCAAATTGTGTAGTCTAAGGTATATTTTCCCTTTCAGATTAGTCTCAATAGAGATTGTTGGCACCCATGAATTAAATAAAAGAAACCATGAACAAAGAACAAAAAAACAAGCCTATGAATTTTCAAGGCAAACCGGTTTGTCGTTGCCTATTATTGGAAAATGGTTGAGGCATACATAAACCATTTCAAAAATTAGGTTCATACAATGCTATGCAAAGATGTCCAGCTCTTCTTCACCAACGTAAACATTCTACCAAAGTAAACATTCTACCAAGAAACAATATATAACTTCAACCAAGGTACGGGGAACTCAGAATAGCTTCATGTAGACACCAAACAAAAAAGAATAGCTTCATGCAACACCAAAAAACTTATGGAATGGTGCGTTGATATAGGGGCAAGCCTCCCAGTGATTCACGCTCTTCTTTCTCCCTCTTCACCTGCCAAAAAAAGCACAGGAAAGAATTCAGTTCCAGCTTCAGCAGTCATTAGATATTTAGATGGCTGTCTTTTCAATTATCAGAATGAACGATTTTTGCTAAATTGTCAGAATCTTAGCAGAAACTCCTTATGTGTTCAAAAACTGAATATAATACATTCATCAAATTACAAGAAAACATGAATGTAGGAATTGAATGATTTTATAATGTTATATGATAAACTTCAAATTGTACCCCAAGAAAAATGTAGCCCTCAAAAAATCAAATCCAATGATCAGCCCTATTATAACTTTCACAAGCCCCAAAAAGCAAAAGTCTGTTATTCTGGGTGCAGACTAGAATTATATTCGGCAAATGTAAAAAGTGACACTAGTGTTACTTCAGCCCAAATCTTTTTGAGTCTGGATTCAGGAAGACTAAAGCATTTGAACAATCAGAGCCAACTAAGTACATCTATAAGAGCCAGAAATGGCAAAATGTCCACAATCTATTCTATCAAGAAGGCCTCACCAAAAAGACTAAAGAAAGGAATTACCTTTGGTTCTTTTCTCCATATTCCAATAGAAAATATATATTTCATCAATTAAACAACAATATCCCTATAAATGATGAAACTCTATCCAACAATACTTCTAGCATCTACCAATCTATGCAAAACAACTGAGAATAAGATTTCCAAGGAAATCAGAAAAAATCCAGGAATAATATTATATGTAACAACCAGCAGAAAACACCACATAGTCACATACTAGTCAATTACTTTATTTTACAATATCATAGTATAACACTTACAAGGGCAAGCATTTCCTGAAGATATCCCCTGAATGGTGTTTGCATTGCCTGTCAAAAAGGTAAACTTTGAGCGTCAAAAATTAACATAATACAAAAAGGAATTAAACACTCAACTTTGTACTCAAATATGCTCACATACAAAATACAAATCATAATTCAATTGATATTCCAAGAAACATTAGTAAAGGGCGGCCTGGTGCACAAGTATGCTTGTTAATGCACATTAGTGGCTGATTTTATTGCCCATCAATAGGTGAACATCAAACACAGTCATGACTTTCAAAGAATTTAAGTTTCTCAAGTGTCAAACTGATTTGCAGTCGATAGTGTAGTTTGCTTTCATGCTAACAGGACACCTGATGGACACCCTACAAAACTTAGATGGACGCTTCCCATCAGGATTTGGGAAGTGTTGTTATACGGAGTATGTGGCAAGTTCCAATGACCATACTGCTCAACCATGGTTTTCGACAGCAGTCCACAACTGCATCAGAATTGCAGCAGCAATTGCAACTATTCTATATACATTTTCCCACACCTCCACATCATGGCACAACCACAATACGAAACCCATGTTATCGACCCTCGGAAATTATAGTACAAAATAATTTACACACATTAACAAGAAATATAAACACAAAGGTAACTGACTAACTTCATTCTAACAAGTTAATGAGATTCATAAGGAAACGATTCATACAAATCCATGTTCTTTTCAAACCTTTTCCCTTTGTATTTGTAAACTAAAACTCAGACCCAGTAACACTTGGCATTTCGATGAGGCAATAAAACACAAATCTAAACCTAATACTGAAATATTCACATCCATCTCAACATTAACCAAAACTCAACAATAACACCAAATAATAATAAATAAAGAAAACAGAAACAAATAAAGCACACCGTAGCTAGAATTAGAATAAAAAGAAGAAAATAAAAAACCTGAAGATCTTCAGGGAGGTACTCGTGCTTCATAGAAAGGTCCATAGCACGCTTAAGGCGCTGGTGGCGAGCGTCAACTACCTCCTTCGGAAGCCGATTCAGCGCCTCCTTCACATCCAGATCGTAATACGGATCGTACAGATCATCGTATCGCAGACCTAAAACACACAAAAAAAAAAATAACAATCAATTTCCATTTCCAAAACACAGAATACTAATATTTGTTTTTTTTTTTTTTAGAGATCACTGAATCAGTAAAATTTGGAAATGGTAGGAAGAAAAGGGAAATTAGGGTTTGGGGAGGAAGGAACAATAACCGTATTTGCGGAGGCGCTTGGAGATGGCTTTCATGTGCTGCTTGGCGAACCAGTTCTTCCTTGGATCAATGAAGGATTGAATGAAGGAAGACGCCATTGCTGCTGTTCTTGGAGTTTCTGGAACAATCGTGTGAGAAAGGCAGAACGCGATTCTTATTATGGTTTGAAGTTACGTTTAGCTATTCTGTGCCACGAGCCAACGAGTGTGTTTTGTAGTCTACGACGACCAATTTTTCTGGTTTTCGTGCCACGTCATAGCGAACGACATGTCGTATAATGCAATCCTTGGCTCCTTTGCTTATTTGCTATACCAATCAAAGAAAACTAATTTAGATTTTTAGGAGATTTTCTTTAGTGCTTTAGAAGGGTAATTTATCGGCTGCTTTGTTTTTTACAATCATGCTAGCTGCACAAGTAGTTTTAAAAATTAAATGTAAAATCAAATGGTTTTAATCTAGCGTATGTTTGACAAGCCCACTCTCACCACCAAGGCGTGTGAACACGCGCCTGTGCAAAACTCTCACTTCTGAGTTCGTAACGAACACGAGAAGCGAAGCGCGTTGTCATCGTCTTCTTCATCATCCTCTTTCGTCGTTGTCTTCTTCATCATCTTCCTTCGTTATTGCCTTCTTCTTCTTCTTCCTCCTCCTCCTCCTCCTTGCTTTTAGTTGCATGATTCAAGATTTGATTGAGTTACTTGATATTTGTGTACATTCTGGATAGTTATCTGTGTGCATTCTAGGTTAGCTTCATCGTTTTTAGGTTTTTTTTCGCTTTTAATTGCATGAATCAAGATTTGATTGCGTTCCTTGTTACTTGTGTGCATTATGGATGGTTATTTGTGTGCATTCTGGATGATTATTGTGTGCATTATGGATGCTTATTATTTGTGTGCATTCAGGATGGTTATCTATGTGCATTCTGGATGGTTATCTGTGTGCATTCTGAGTTAGCTTCATCATTCTTATGTTTTCTTTTTGCTTTTAAATGCATGAATCAAGGTTTGATTGCGTTGCTTGTTATTTGTGTGCATTCTAGATAGTTATCTATGTGCATTCTGGATGGTTATCTGTGTGTATTCTAGATTAGCTTCATTGTTGTTATTTTTTTTTTTTTTGCTTTTCATTGCATGATTCAGTATTTGATTGGGTTGCTTGATATTTGTGTGCATTCTTGATGGTTATCAGTGTGCATTCTGAGTTAGCTTCATCGTTCTTATGTTTTTTTTGCTTTTAAATGCATGAATCAAGGTTTGGAATGCGTTGCTTGTTATTTGTGTGCATTCTGGATGATTATCTGTGTACATTCTGCATGGTTATATGTGTGCATTCTGGATGATTATTTATGAAAACCAAGCAGTCAACCATTCTTGATAAACAAATATATCCCTTATATTAAGGGATTAGGCGCGTGTAGAAACAAGAATGACTGACCGTTTGGTTGTCAAAACCACTTGGTCACCAAGAATAATTGTTTTTTTTAATATGACAAGTATGTGTTTGTCTACTATATTATTGTAATGAGGTGATTTTGCTTAATATGGGTAAAATAATGCGTCAGTGACGCATAGCACATTATCAATTTTTTTTCCAAAATAACATAAAGAATCCTTGTGTGACGGATTGCGTATGAACAGTAAAAAAACGTGTGGAAAAAGAATTTGTGGTAGACAGATTGCATATGAACAGTAAAAAAATAAAGAATTGCCATAAGAAGAAGATTGGCGTTGGAGTCAATAATTTTTTTTTTTATCTCAGAAGCATTTTCTTGTGCTCTTCATGTTCTTCGAGCTAGTTATCTTTCTGGTAATCTCTCTTTATATATATATTTTTTTGATTTATTTTAAGAATAGAGATGGTAGTTCATGTTAAGGTGTATTATAATGGGCAGATTTTATTTCATACACAAGATGGTATAATATTTATGTATGATAATCCATGTTTTTTTTTGTGGTTCCTCCTATAGTGATATTCGAAGAGTTTAAGAATGTGATTTGTCAAAATATGGAGCCTAATATGATGAAAATTGAAGTATTTTGTATAGGCGTTCTGTGTTAGTATTTGGGGGATTTATACAGTTTCAGGCAATGTCTATTATGGATGATGTGAGTCTGCAACAAATGATTTCAATCCATTTAGAAAACATGACACATGTATCTGTGGTCGAGTTGTATGTAGAGTTTGAACAAATACCTTATGTCGTTGGAGCGGTGGAAGAGGTTCAGCCGGATTTGGCAATTGAAAGTTATTATAGCGATAGTGAAGAAAAATTTGAAGGCAACTATGAAATAGATGATGCAAATGAAGAAGACGTACTGAAACATGATATGGAGTCAGATGTGGAGGATGTTGCAAATGCTCTTCCTAATGAGGGGTAGATTACTGGGTACGAGAGTTTGAACCCACTACATTTTATGCACAATGCGTACAACATAAGGCGAATTGTGCATTGTGCTTGGCTGATAAGAGTGAGCTTAATTAAACGAAAGTTTTGTTGGGTAGTAAGTAGGTACAATGGTAGCCACATTTGCACCAGAGGAACGATTTTTCAGGACCACTCTAAGCTGGACTCAGATATGATAGCTGAAGCAATTAAGCCTTTGATTGAGTCAGACCCTTCCATAAAAATAAGATCTGTAATTGCCGAGGTCCAATCGAAGTTCAATTATACGGTAAGTTATCACAAAGCATGGATGACTAAACAAAAGGCTGTGGAAAAGATCTTCAGGGGTTGGGAGGCGTCTTAAGAGGCATTGTCAACGTGGTTTGGAGCGATGGTAGAAAGAGAACCAGCAGCTGCTGTGGAGTTTGAAACTTCACCCGCTTATCGTGGGGATGAGCTGGCTCCTGACTTCAGAATATTACGTAGAGTATTTTGGAGTTTTTATCCTTGTATCAGAGCATTTAGACATTGCAAACCGATAGTATAGGTAAACGACACACTTATATGGAAATTATAAAGGGGCTATGTTGGTTGTAGTTACTCAATACGGAAACAATAACATTGTGTCCATCACATTTGCCATTGTCGAGGGCGAGACAGCAGATGCATGGTACTTTTTTCTCAACCATTTGCAAACACATGTTGTGACAATTGACGGTGTAGGACTTATCACCGATCGGCATCAGTTTATTATTTCAGCAGTAGAACGTTACAATGGGGCTTGGCAGCCCCCACGTGCCGTACACATGTTTTGTATTAGGCACATTGGGTCTTACTTCTTAAGGGACTTCGGAAATAAGTATTTACACAGGCTTCTGGTGAACTTGGGTAAGTAATATGTCACTATTTTTTTGAGGTATTAACAATGTACTTAAAATTAAGTAAAATTGATGCTCCTATATGTATCTGTCCAATGATGTTTTTTGTGTTGATTTACAGGGTATTCCAAAACAGTGGGGGAATATGAAGCCCGTTATGAGCGGCTAAAAGCGAGTGGAGAGCATTACACTCAATGGTTGGACAGGATCCCTTGGGAATAACATGCTTTGGCATATGATGGCGGTCTTCAGTGGGGCCACATGACGACTAACCTTGTCGAGTGCATTAATAGAGTGCTAAAAGGGGCAAGAAGTCTCCCTATCACGGCCATTGTGAAGGCCACATTTTACAGGTTAAATGAGTTGTTCACTAGGAAACGAACAGAGGCTGAGGCCCGAATTAGGGCGGGACAACCTTTCTCAGAATTGGTAACCAAAAAGCTTCTAGAAAATCATCACGCTTCTAGAAACATAATAGTTAACTGCTTTGAGAGACAGAATCATGTGTTCAAAGTCCGAGAAATGGCCAACGGTGTCGTGTATACATTAGACTTGCGTAGACAACATTGCGACTGCGGTGAATTCCGGGTGGATAGAATTCTATGCCGACATGTAATTGCATGTTGTGCTAATATAATCAGCGACATGATTGGAATAGATATGTGCACGACGTTTATCAAATGGATCAGATTCGTAAAGTCTACAGAGCAAAATTTCGGCCATTAGGCAACCCGTCCACATGGCCTGTGTACCAAGGCCCAAGGTTTTTGGTCCCTAATCCTGCCTTAGGCGAGCGGGGAAAGGTCGTCCCAAACAAACGTGATATCTAAATGAAATGGACTCGCGAGATCTGCGTGGTCCACGACGCTGTAGCTTGTGTGGTGTTGAGGGTCATAGTCGCAGTAGATGCCCTCACCGTGCTGGGTCTATTGCAGGTGGATCAGGTTCCCATTAGTGTCGGTCTTCCATAATTTATGAACGTTTTGTATAATTATGTATGAAATTTCCCTGTGCTCTTATGATGTTTGACATGGACATAAGTAGTTCAAGCATGCACAATTGATCATAAAATGAGCTAACCTGGTAATATCTTTTTTCACAATATATTTGATCATAAAATGGAAACAACCTGGTAATATCTATTTTCACAATATAACAAAATTGCAAACACAATTGACCAGTCAATCCTAGTCAACTAAAATACTTTATCAAAGTTCTTTAAATAAAGTACATTATCAAATACGATTGATTAGTCAATCCTAGTCAAATAAAATACATTATCAAAGTTCTTTAAATAAAGTACATTATCAAATAAAATTTCATATTCACGATTTACTTCTTCTTAAAACGGTCCTTTACGTTCTTGACCAATCGAGAAGCCCCTTTCTTTAAATCTTTGGTGGACCAACCCGACAGAGTGAATCGATTTGGATTGCGCCGGGAATGTTCAGTCCTTAAATCGTATCCCTTTTCGACCACCTTTGGTGCGGCAGCGGCACGGGCGGACGCGTCACCTGAAATGGCAAACAGGAAGCATAATACGAAATGACAATACCTCGATTATAAGAAACATCATATCAGATAACAATAGTTGGTCCTAAACTCGATCAAATATTCAATTGATCACATCATGCTTCTATGGGACAAACAAGCATTATAAATTAACCTGTGACATTATCTTCGATATGTGTTAAGATTACTTTAAAAAAGGTCCAAAGAAAAAGAAATTAAACTTAACAATTTCAAAATTTCTATTATAAAAACGTTACCTGCACATTGCGAAGCCTCGTTCTCATCATCAACCCCGTTTGTGACTAGATAATCTTCCCCGTCATCCTCATCCATATCATTATCATCGTTGTTAGACTAATCAGAGTCCCTATAACGCGTATAGCGAGCAGCTTCTTCGTCTTCCTGAATTGATGAAGTATTAAAATTAAGATCAATACCAGGTGCGGTATTCGCACAACGCACACCGTCTTTACCAATTCCTCTCATGTTGAAACTACGACTAGAATCAAATGATTGTCTAGCCGCAGAGTGGGTGGATGCAGTGGGTGCATGGAAATGAGAATCAACGGATAAACGACCCGGTATAGTCTGATTAGTCTATGCCATCTCAAACTCGTTGACCAAGACATACAATGTATTAAATGCATGCGGTTCCATGTGTTTAGAAAGATATAGAGCATTACTGTTCATAAACAAGGGATATGACGAGAGCTGTCGAGTGGAGCTTTCTGGGAACAAGGCAGGTGGTGGCATGCTTCCATGAAGTGGGAATATTGGTTCTTGTTGGTTTTGTTGTGAAGGAATCTCGATGGGAGTCGGTGAACGATGTGGGACATAATATTTCTGCTGACTGGTTGTTCTTCAGGCTCACCGATATCATCATGTTGCCCTTCATTTGTGTCAAATGCCGACAGATTCAAAAAAGCCTTATATTTACCATTGTGCCAATTGATATAGTCCTCCAAGGGTATGTACGCCTACTGGTGGGGGATAATTAGGAACCCACACAAGAGCTCTATTAAGCCAATCACGTATCCTGTCTCTGTACTTGTTTCGCCAATTTTTGTTCTTAGGACCGGTCAAACATTCATTGTGGTTGTTCCCTAGGGATCAGGGCTCTATAGGAATGCTTTGAGCCAACCCAAATTGTCTCATTACCCTATCCGCTGGACACCACTCGATGCACTGAAATGATATTATGGGCGATGGTGTATTCCACAGATCCGCACAGGTGAAAATGGGCACAGCATTAGGACCAAGCTGATGTTCATCGTACGGTAACCACAGGAACTGAAGAGAAAAAGAAAACAAACTACTTTAGTTCATATAAAAAATATAGCCACCTGTATATATAAAAAATATTTCCAATAAATATCAACGTACACTATAGCCACCTGTATATATAAAAATTATTTCCAATAAATATCAACGTACACTATAACCACCTATCTACATAAAAAAATAATTCCAACAAATATCAACATACATTATCATTGGTCATGTTGTCAAACATCTGCCTGTAGTGACGTATATTCCATTGCCTCTGTTCTTTGTCTTCGACAACTCAATTCACCCACCTGATACAACGGTAAATATGTATAATAATTAAGCTTATGAAAATATAAATTTAAAAGAATAATACTACTCGATTTCATACTTATACTATTTACCGGCGAGCAAGGGGGAAAGATGGTGCAATCAAAACCGGGGCGATGAATGGCATTCTCTCCCAAGCCCATACAAACAAAAGTGCCAAAGGCCCATCTATATCTAGACAATCAAACTGGGTCGTCCTGCATAGAGCTCTGTTGAGGTGGACAAGACACACACTACCCCAACTATAGGCGTTTATCTGAGTAACATCACGAAGAAGGGGGAGAAACTTCGAGTGTACATGGGTGGAAGACTTGTTACAGAAAAGAGTTGTGCCAAACAGTTCCATAATGTGCAACCTGACATATCTATTCATAGATTCATCATCAATCAACCTAATAGAGTTTTTAACAATACAGATCCAAGATATCTTAATGAAACTACTAGCCTTTATATCACTATCATCCGGTTGGACACCGAAATTAATCATGCACTCTTCCTTTAGTGCCTCAAAACTGGTTCCGGTCCTACCAGTCACCAGAACTCCATGTGAACTCAACCCAAGGATCATTGCCACGTCCTGTAGCGTCACAGTAACCTCTCCTATTGGCAGATGGAACGTGTGGGTAATGGGGTCCCACCTTTCCACAAGCAAAAAAATCATTACTAGCAATTGATACATATATATAAATCATTACATACATATATTATTTTTCTTGCTTAGCCTCACTGAACCAACAAATAAAAAAATACTAACAACCATAATAATATTAATCTTTAACAATGAACCAAGTCGCATTATCGACAAAACTAAAACAACGCATTTTAAATATATTCATATGTAATAACATTATTTTCCTAATCAGCCACACCCATTAAACAAATAACAATATTGTACTAACGAAATCATTACTAATAATTAAGTTATTTGTGGTCCCATTACATTACACAACTAAGCTACATATAAACAAATATAATAAATTATTATTTCCTATCTGGTTGTGAAACATAATCAATAATAACAATAATAAAAACAATAATAATCAAAATTAATTGTGGTCCCAATCCTTATATACACATCCAAACAATTAGGATTATTATTGTTTTAAAACTATCCATAATTAAGCTTATGATACAATTTTTTTTCCTTACCACATCCTGAACCAACTACCACTACTACCTAACTATTAAAGAAAACCTAAACTAATATCAACAATAATAATTCTAATTTTGCTATTCAATCAACTAACTAACCAGTTCACATAGCACTAAACTAACATCAACAATAACAATAACACTAATTAGGATTATTATTGTTTTAAACTATCCATAATCCCAATATATATATAACAATTTCTGCTAATAAAAAACTGTATAAAAAAATAAAAACTTACATATTCAGGCTTTTTAAGCTTTTTAATAATGTGTTCTTTGAGTTTCACCATATTTTTCTTCAATTTTCAATGGCTTCTGAAGCTTTTGAATCACACCTTGTAGAAACCCTTTTGCTTCAAAGTGATGAGTTCTGCAAGGGAAGGAAGTGAGTGTCGAAGTGATGAAAGTGATTGTACCCAGTCGTTAGATGAAGCTGGATTAAATCCCAACCATTGATCTTCATTGATCCGTGCCTCACATTTTTTTTGCATGGTCAAAGAGAATCCGTCACTGACAGATTGTGGATTGAGGTGAGCCACAAGATGCTCACGGTTAACGATATTAGCCATCCACATTTCTAACATTTAATTTATTTTTTTCCTCAATAGGAATCCGTGCATGACGGATTGCATGTCCATCTGAGCCACAAGATGCTCGATGAACTCATCTGGACCGTCCCTTTTCTGCTTCTCTTTTTTTTTGTCAGGTGACACGGAATCCGTCATTGACGGATTGATACTTGATATGAGCCACACGATGCTCAAACACTTTCATCTGAGCCGTGTATTTTGTTTATTTATTTAAAAAAAAAAAGAAAAAATGAATCCGTCACAGACGCATTGTGAAGAATCTAAAAAAAATAGCTATTTTATCTAAGCAGTTGGATTGGAAACAACAATTCATCTATACCGTCAACACTATACCAATGCGTCATTTCCAGATTTTCATGCATCTGTCTTTGATGGATTCTGCCAATCCTTATTACGGCGCCATATTACGGCAAAAGATTCAAATTGTCACGTAACATGGGTAACCTCACTTTTAGCACCCATATTAAAAATAGTTTTCGTAATTTATCTTAGTAAATTTTTTTCTAATTGGATTGTCCTATATACATGTTTTCTTTTTTAATATATAAATTCATGGAAAATATATGGATATCATATTTTAGTATAAAACTCATGCTTCTTTTATAATTTAAACAGAAAAATAATTTTATAAAAATTTGAATTATTTCCACAATATCCTAGATAAAAAGTGCAACATATTATAACCTACAAACTTTCTACAATTTTCCTTTCTATTTAAATAAATAAAACGTTATTCTCAAAATATGTGTAATTTTAAAATTGGACTAAAATATGCATAGTCTAACTCCAATAAAGATGATGAAATACATACGAAATGAGTTTATACTTCATCTCGTATAAAACACATGCGAATTGCGAAACAGTATTTCTTGTAGGATAGAATTAAAATGGACTATATCAAGCTCTGTACACACAAAATAGGTTAGTCATCTACTCGTCTCTAAATTAGCTCCCATAAAATGGTTCATAAAAAAATATGGAAAAAGTTTTGGCAGTGCAACTTAGTGCATGATGGACGCAAAATGGCCAATTTAGGTTGTGTTTGGTTTGTAACACTGAGACTAAAATTGGGAGACTAAAACTCAGTATTGTGTTTTTTTTTTTACAGAGACTGGAACTAAAATTTCAGTCCCAGTCCTCAGAATTTCAGTATTTTCAGTACCTCCAAATTAGAGGGACTGGGAGACTGTAGACTGAGACTGAAATTTTAATAACATTCTTTACCCAAATGCCCTCACATAATTTATAAAATTTCAACTCTATCCCTATACAAATCAAATCCCCCTTTTATTCTTCTTCCATCCACTTTCCCTTTTTCCCATATTACATCTTCTTCTCCAATCTCTCTCTCTCTCCCCCCAAGAGCTGAGCACTGCCCCCTTCTTCGTTGAAGCCACCATTCCCAAGTCCCAACTCAACATTCCTCTCTCCCCAAGCTTGAAACCGTCAAATCCATCCATCTCCTTTCCATTGTCTTCATCTTATCGTCGACGGCTTCATCCATGCCCTCCACTCCTAGATCCTGCCGTCGCTTTCCAACCGTCGCGTTATAACATCGTCGTCGGTGGCATAAATTCTGGTAGATGCATAGACCGTTGTCTTCCCTCTTTTTACATTTTTTACTTTGATCTTCCCTCTTTCCGCTGAACAAAATATAAACAATGTTTGTGTGTTTATTTGTTCAAAGATTTTGTCTTTTTTGCTGAATAAATTCTGGGTTAATTTTGATCATTCAAATGTATTGTGGATGTGTGGCAAAAGAATTAGAGGGAGCTATGGTTTGTTTGTAAAAAGGGATGATGAAGTTTGAAGGGTACTCCTTGGCAGTTTTGTTTTCTCCCATAGGCTCAAATGTCTTTGCAACAGGTTTCAGATCCCAATAGTTGATTGCACATATGATGAGAATTTGGAGAGTTCAAGATTTTTTTTGCTTCTTATTGGAGAGACCAATTTGGTTTAGTGGTTTTGATTGGACATATAATTACAGAACTCTAGCATGTCTCATATCAAAACTAACAATGGAAGCTGCCCAGAATTTTTACTAATTTCTTGATTTATAATTGATTGTGAGTTGTTTTTATGCTGTAATGTTGTGATAATTTGATGGAAGAAGGCGATGTTTATGAAAAGATGAGAATGTTCTTTCAATCAAACACTAAACATTGCAGTAATTTGATGGAACTCGTGTACTGATTCAACATTAAGAGGTGATGATTTTGTGATTTTCTTTAATTGGGTATAAGGGTATTAATGTAATTTTGTTTATTTCAGTCTCAATCTTATATATACAAATACATTTTAAACCAAGCACAATACACAAGTTTAATTTAGTCCGAGTCTTTCAGTCTCAGTCTCCCAGTCTCAGTCTTTTAGTCTTAGTCCCATAACCAAACGCTACCTTACGGACGCCAATAGTGTGATTTTGAGTCAAAAATATTATATTTATTTAAATAAGAAAGCTTCACAATTTAGTAGAAAAAAGGAAAATCCAATAAAAATATAAATTTCTAATAATTCAGGAAGTAAAGTTTTTTATTTAATATTTTTTTAAATCGACTTTAATATTTATTTTCATTCAACTCATCTGTCTTCCGCCTCTAAATTGACCTTTCCAGCCCTCAATGATCCATTGCTTCCAAGTTTCTCCAGCACACCCCTCTACCTCTCCTACAAGCTTTGTAATCTCATCAGTTAGTTAGCTAACTGAAATTTTGTTATAGCGTTCTTTTTGAGTTCTTGCTTTGAGCTTTACATAAACGGTGTCTTAGCATCAATATATATCATGTATGATTTCTTTGTGACTAATTTTTAGTTTATTAGTTTTCATTTCTTTTCTCATTTTGTTGTTATTGTTCTCTACGTTCTTAGCGGTTAAGCATACTATTTTTTACATAATATTATTCCTTCCTCAGAAACTTACAATAATAATAATTCAAATGCCACTAACACTAATGTTGGTGATAATGATCAAAATGCTATTATTTTTACTAATTCTTTTACAGCAAGTACTATACCAATCTTTGGGTGCTTTAGAAGGGTAATTTATCTTAATAAATAGCGGGTAAATATCGTTTTTGTTATCAACGTTTGAGATAATTCAAAAGATGTTTTTAACGTTTAAAATATCTTATGTGTGCCCCTAATATTTCAAAATAGTATTAATCTTTCCCTACTTTCAACGCTATTAAAATAAATCCTAACAATCTTCTCTTCTAAATGTAAAAATTGATTAACCAAAAGTGTTACTTTTATCCGCGGTCGCACTCAAACAACTCAATAATGATACGATTTGGGTGAGGAAGAAAAATCGTTATGTGCTTCTTTTCTTTTGATCTTTGTGTTATTGATGAGGCTTCCGCCCGAGGCGTCGCAACAAGGTTAATCCAGAGTTCCCTTATCTTTTGAAAACAAGTTTGATATCGTTGTAGGGGAATCCAAATAGATTATGTCGCGGGCAAGGACGATTCTCGTCAAAAGAAGAGTTGTCACAAAAGCTTGCAACCAATTCAAAAATACCGAGTATGTGACTCGGGTCGTTCTCCCAACGAGTTAACACAAGGGTCGATTTTGGTTGTGGGAAAATCAGGGGTTGCAATTGTGTGTGTGTGTGTGTAAACGGAGATTAAAAGAGAGATTGAGAGAGAAACTGATAAAGAGGGGTGCTGGGCCATGGATCAAGGTATCATGTGTCCCCATAAATACCACTAATCCCAAATATAGATGGTTGTCACGTAACCTGCGGAGCCACACTCTACCAAATGGTCGAGTGGGTAGATCAACACCGTTCCATAAGTCTCAGGCTTCTCATACTCTAGTGCAACAGACTTAAGTCTTTGGAACATGGATAAATCCTCCATGTTCACCTCATTAAGGACTCACCCTCACTAGCGAAAGCTTGGCGTCTATAGAACGGTATCAACCCAAGGATTAACCCATCTTTTCTTTGGGGATTAGTGGCTAGAATCATCCACACCTCAACCCATGACCATAGCACAAGATCACTATTCCATAATTAAAGCAAGCAAAACATCAAACACTTGGTAGGCAAGCAATAAAGACATGATAGCAAATATGAAAAATAAACTAACAAGAGAATCAATGGAGTAAATCAACAAGTAGATCAACAATCAAGAGCATAAGAACAATAAAAGAGCATGAACATAAACTAGAAATTGCAATATGTAAAAGAGAGCAAAATAGAATGAGAAACTATAATTGCATTAATTAAAGAGAACAAGTATCCACAAATCAACCACAAAATATGTAATAAAAGAAGAGTTTGGTTGGTAATAGAATTCCTAGAGGTGAAGAACAAAGAAGAGAAACTAGAGAAAATGAGAGAGATGGAGAACTCTCCCAAAAATCTCCTAAAACTACTCTAAGGCTAAAATTGATGAAATGAGAGAATCATTGTTGTGCTTCAGCTATTCCTCCCCCATATAGGTCGAATTGGGCTTGAGCAATGGATGGGCCAAGGCCCGAAAAAGTGAAATCCCCAAAATAGCCTTCATTTAGTGAGTTCTGCCACCGCCCCGCGGGCGGGCGCGCGATGTCCTTATCTTGGGCGTTACGAAATGGGGTGGCGCGGGCGCGCAATCTAGGTCGCGCGGGCGCGCCACCAACGGCAAACTTCCCCATTAAGTAAGGGAGGGCGCGGGCGCGCCATCAGGAGGGCGCAGGCGCGCGGTCAATGCTGGATTGGGTTATTTTGGGCTTTTTGTCCATTCTCCTTGCTTCTCTTGTTCTTCTTTGCTTCCCTTGGGCTCTTC
>JASCZI010030362.1:11831-43925 GCA_036250425.1 Stylosanthes scabra | reverse complement strand
TTGGGCCTGAAATTCACTAGCACACACATCAAGGCACCAAGTGGGAGAAGATTCAAACAATTTACATACTTGGAAGCTAATTTAACAAATTAATCAATTAATGACACAATTATGCAAGAGATGAAAAACCTTGGTCAATAACTAGCAAATATGTGAAAAAAAGTGTTTATGAGGGTATCCTTTTGAGTATGAAATTATCGTCAAAAACCTCCTCATCAGTTATGCTCGAAGGAAAATAATAATAGGTGTGAATGAAGTGGACGTGTTACTTATAACATTTGATATTGTGAACTAACATTTACGTGTATGGTTTTGTTATTGATTTTTAGCATTGCTTGATGATAACACAAGATTAATACGATTTTAAAACGTTATGAATATAAATAGGATGTTTTTAATTTAACGACACCTTTGGGACTTATCTCAAACATTGGGACAAAAATCTAAAATAAAAAATTGAATTGTCCTAAATCAATGCTTTTTTACATGTTTTTTTCAAAATAAAGTATTCGGAGCCAATAGCTCTTAGTCAATAACATCTAAAAATACATGATCATTCAAATAAAAAAATTGATTATCCAAAAAAAAACAAAAACATGATCATCTAAATAATAGAAATCTGATAATCCAGTCTTGGATTTCGCTGATGCCAATGGAGGCAGACGAGATGCTAACGCCGCTACAGGGAGAGGCAGGAGAACAAGACAATGAACGAAGACAATAGCGTGGCCGGCATTAGTGAGACAGCGGTGGAGCAAGGTTGTGAAAGAGTGAGAGCGAGGTAAGAAAGAGACACGAGTGGTGAAGAGAAAACTAGGGTTGGAGATAGAGTATGAAAGAAATAAAGTAGAAGTAAGTGTTGAACAACGGTGGTGGTACGATGTAAGCAGCAGCGCCGGTGATGCGTTGCAGGCGCAACAAACGGAGGAAAGAATGGTGGTAGCTTAACAGCGGAAAAGAGGTTGAAGATGATGAACTGAGTTGGGGGTGGTGAGGCGACCTAGGACGAGAGGGAATTATCGACTACGTGAACAACAACATTATAGCGTTGGCATAAGGGAGAAGAGGAGTTTTGTTGGCTACTATATTAAAAAACTTATTGGCCATGTAGCATAGTTTTCTTTTTAATATGTAAATTCATTGAGGATATATGATATCATTTTAATATAAAACTCATATTTCTTTTATAATTGAAGTAGGAAATAATTTTATAAAATCCTAAACTACTTTCATAATATAGTATATGAAAGGAGTGAAATGTTGTGAATAATAATAATAATAATAATAATAATAATAATAATAATAATAATAATAATAATGGAAAATATAAATATAAAGATAATATTAGAGTAACCAAGAAGCGTTGATGTTAATTCTTGATTATATCACTCAACACATATATTCATAATACTACTATATGTACTTATTGCTCTAAAAGAATCACTATATTGCATACACACAAGTAAGCATTATACTTTCTCGTTTGTTCTCTCAATTTATAAAGGAAGGCTTTGTATTAATATTAATAAAATATTGATTACCAAACGTACCTAATGTCAGTGGAGACATTATTATTGGTCATCATTAGGGGTGTAACAAGGCCAAGCAGCCCAACAGCAATTTTGAGCTTGGACTACATTGAGCCTTGTTTTTTTAGAAATATTGTTTTATCTTCGACCCAAAAAGAGGAGTAACTGCAAGAGTTCACAAAGATCATAGTAACTCCCTTCGACAATATCATTAGGAGCACTAAGACCGACACAATTCATGCTAATGACACCTAATTACCAAGTTTATATGAACTAAGATCACCACAAGTTACACCTAGACCCAATCTTAGCCTTTGAAAATATACAAACTAAAATCAATACAATACAATACAAAACGGCGGGGTCATCATGGCTATTCCATCTATTTCTTAACGTAGTCACCTACACTCTATCCAAGCCAAATGAAAGATCAAATTCATTATTCGATACCAGTATACCCACCTTGTTTTTGATTCCAGTGTCAGTCTTACCCATTCTTTTTATCTATGAAATTCATGTCCTTCTTGAAGGTAACGTGCACCTGATTTAGCGAAACTACTCTAATTTTTCTTACCTTGTTTCATTGAGCCTTGTTAGGCCTGACCTTTTAAAAGTATTTAATAAATTCAACCAAATATAAAAGTTTTTTTTATATATATAGGTCAGACTTGAGCCATAAAAAAGTCTTTTAAGCCTAATAGGCTGGCCCATTTGTTTTTTTTTCATGAAAATATACTACAAAAATATACTTTTCGTGGATCCAAATATTTTTTTGTTTTATGTTAGACAAATCCAAAGATCCAATTGACAGTAATCCAATTTATACAAGTCTTTTAAGTGCAGCCGAGACATAGCACGTATGGAGGATACCTTGGTCTCCTTAGTAGCTACATTCGGGTTCGATTCCTCACAGAGAAATGTAGAACTTGTTATAGTGTGAGTAAGTGTGTGAGTGTTAGGGATGGCAATGGGGCAGGTCGGGACGGGTATTTAAGTACCCATACCCAAACCCAAATCTACGGGTATTTAAATTTTAGCCCCATACCCAAATCCACGGGTATATACTACCCCATACCCAAACCCACGGGTATCTATAACATAAGTAAATTAAATTAAATTACTCAATAAAACTATTCATTATCTAATAAAATACTTTAGAAATATAATTAATTATAAATAATATATATTTATTTGCAACATGACAACAATATAATCATTTTAAACAAAAAAAAAATTAAATTTAAGATTTTTCTAAACTAAAATTACCAAAACAACCATCTAAATATTATTAAATATCTAAAAAATCAAACTAAATTATATATATACGTATATGGGGCGGGGCGGGGCGACCAATACCCATACCCGCCCCATACCCATGCGACCGCCCCAAATACCCGCCCCGAGGGGCGGGGCAGGTCAGGACGGGGCGGGGCGGGCCAGATTGCCATCCCTAGTAAGTGTGTTATGATGCCTAGTATTTTTTTTTTTTGGTCGGTTGGATTGGACAACAGCCCCCAATCCTAGGCTTTACATCACAAACACACCCACACTACACACTCACACACACAACATGATGGGTTCTATTAAATCCATTACTTGGCCTCTGCCAAGTTTTGAACCCGGGTGCACTTCTTGCAAGGCCAAGCATATAGCCAGCCGAACCATGCCTTGCGTGCATAGACCTAGTATTTATACCACATCAATTCTTGAAACTTTTTAATGGGCTAGTCTAGTCCTAAATCAAACAAAAAAAGGAAAAATAGAAACTTTTTTTTGTTACAGACTCAAAAAACAGGCCTAAGGCCAGGTCAAGCATTTTAAATAATTTAGGCTAGACAAAAAAAAACCTATAACAAATAATAGGTCAAAAACATGCTAATTAAATTTTATGCAAGCCTAGCCTGGCTTGGCCTTATAACACCCCTAGTCATCATACTCTATCAATAAGAAGTGATAGGACAACTACTAAGTTTTGTCTCATAACACTCTCCTTGAATGTCCTTATAGATATGTCTCATTAAAAACTTTGTCAAGAAAAACCATGAGAAATAAAAACCTGACTAAGGAAAAAGAAATACAATATCCTTTGCGATGAGAATTGCCTCATTAAAAACCTTGTCAAGAAAAATCTTGTTGGATAAAAATCTGATCAAGGAAAAAAGAGTACAGTTTCCCCCTGTTGGCAACATTATTTATGATCTCACAGTCGTCACATTCTGATCTAGTGTACCAGCTTTTCAAATGAGGATTTAGAAAGTGACATTGTGAATAAGTCGACCAAATTATCACTTGAGCGGATTTGTTGAATATCAATCTTCCCTTGATTTTGAAGATCATATGTGATGAAGAAGAATTTGAGGGAAATATATTTTGTTCTATTTGCTTTGTAGATCTCCATGAAATAGTATCTTGTTTGGGACCTACCTTTATGGGTATCAGACAGGTATCCCGCAACTGCGTAGCCAACCAATTGTGACTTGGATACATAAGGATAAAATAATCTCATATCAATGGTTCCACAAAGATATCTAAGCACATAGTTTATTCGATTGTAATGTCTTTTGGGTGAAATAACTATATCTTGCTAATAAGTTTACAAGAAATGCTATATTGGGATGTGTATTATTAGAGCATCCACAATGGGGAACTCTCCCCAATCCCCACTCCTGGCCCACCTGTCATAAAAAGTAACTCCACATCAGCTTTTACGTCATAAACAGTAAATATGAACTCAAACATTCCCTCTCTTCTCCAATACAAGGGACTCATATGAGTCCCCGTTGCGACCCCACTTATCTAATTAATTAAAATAAAAATAAAAACACAACTAAAATTTTTTTATAATATTATTATAATGTGTAGATTAAATATAATGCATAATTATAAAATAATTAATAAATGACAAAAAATTAATAATTTCATAAATAACAACAATAACATAAACAACATAATACAAGTTTTAAATAATTTGCAACATGACTTAACAAAATAATACATAATTAAAGTCTACGATTAACGACGTGCATTGTGAAATTGCCAAATGTGTTCAATCAAGTCCTCTTTTAGTTGTCGATGCATCTGCCTATTCCGAAGTTGGGTATTTCTTTGGAGAAATTGATGGTATGGTGCAAAGCTCTCCTCTCCCAATTGGGGTTGTAATAACCCATTTTCGACGTCGTCGTATTCTTGGCTATGCGCAAAATTTCCTGCGTAAGTGTCTCTTTCATCTTCAACAATCATGTTGTGCATTATTATAGATGCTCTCATTATATTCGCAAGCTTATTATTTTCCCAAAAACGTGTCGGACCACGTATAATTGCAAAACGTGCTTGCAACACTCCGGATGCTCGTTCCACGTCTTTTCTTTGCCCTTCTTGGTATTGTGGAAATAACTTGCACTTCTCTCCTTGTGGCCTTGATATTGATTTGACAAAGGTGGCCCATTCAGGATAAATACCATCTGCTAAATAGTATCTCATGTTGTAATTATTACCATTAACATTGTAATTTACCTGTGGAGCTCAATCATTTAGAATATCATCGAACACAGGTGAGCGATCCAATACGTTTATATCAGTATTTGAACCAGAAACTCCATAAAATGAATGCCATATCCAAAGGTCTGTGGATGCAACAACCTCAAGGATTAATGTTGCAACCCCACGATAACCACTCATATACATACCCTTCCACGCCTTGGGACAATTTTTCCATTGCCAATGCATGCAATAGATGCTACCCAACATGCCAGGAAAGCTACGAGCCTCTGCCATCTGTAGCAAGTGTTGTACATCATGCGAATTTGGTTTTCGCATCCCCAAACACGGAGATCACACCTTCTGCAAATTTTTCCAGACATTAAAATGCGGTACTCTCACCTATGCGAACATAATCATCAACAGCATCAGCAGCTAATCCGTATGCTAACATCCGCATCGCAGCCGTGCATTTTTGCAGTGGCGACAACCCTCTTCTTCCAACAGCATCAAACGTCTGTTGGAAATATGGATACGCATGTGAGAGGGTATCCACTATCCGAACGAATACGCGTCTTCTCATTCGAAACCTTCGCCGAAATATGTCAGCATTATACACCGGCTCATCTGCAAAGTAATCTTTGTAGAGACGATCGTTTCCTAATTCTTGATTTCTATTGATAAATCAACGAGGAGTGGGGACAGAGATGTTTTGAATTTCTTGTTCGTCTTCTGAATCCTCCAACAAAAATTTTTCGATAAAGTAGTTGATGCGTGAATTGCGTTACCTCCTCTTGTTGCCATGCAAAGCCTCAATAAACAGATCATCAAAGTTTCTTGCCATTGTTGAAATATTGTGTGTGGTGTAACTGATGCATGAGACTACATAGGATACATAATTGCTATTTATAGAGATTCAACCGTTGTTGCAACGGCTAGTTTTGCAACGACTAGTTTAACAACGGTAATTTTTGCAACGACTAGTTTTACAACTGCTATTTTTGCAACGGCTAGTTTAACAAAGGCTAGTTCATTAAAATAGAAGACTGAATTTAAAGGTTACATCACAAATTGAAATAAATTAAAGCACAAAACAAATAAAACAAAAGCACACAACAAATAAAACAAACTACAACAAAAATAAAATAAAATACAACAGACCTAAGTAAACCACTTTGCATAAATCTTCGCACATGCTTGATCGTGAGCAACACGTCTACTCTCACTCATCTTAGCGGGGTCGGCATTAAGGACTTGAAAATCCATTTCTCTTTCCTTCGCGGTTTTCTCCATTTCTTTAATAAGTTTCTGAGTTTGTAATTCTTGCTGCTTCATCTCTTGTTGAATCTATAACTCATTTTCCTTTATTGCAATAAGCTTCTCCCTGTTTTCCCTCTCATCTAAAAATTCATTCTTCATAGCAATCTTGAAATCCTCTATCAAAGAAAGTTTCTTAACAACGGATAATTTTGTCTCGCTAAGATTTTCGGACATTTGTGCTTTTCCCTTACCCCTTCTCTTGCTCTTCTTCGATCCTTGCGGGCGCACAGGTGAGTCAATACCAGCATCTTCAGCCAACGGTGTCTCTGGATTTGATGACGATGAGTATGCGCCAGCTGAGGTGATCTTGGTTCTTTTGGACCCTCCGCTTTGCGTTGGTATTTGACTACTCCATTTTTGTTCCAAACGAAGCATATTCCAGTGCCTCTCGAAGGTGAATTTCTGACCATAATTTGAGGAATACATTTTATAGGCGAACTCCTTTATATCATCGCTATTCGAACCACTTCTTACATTACGAGTAGCTTGATCATAGCAACCAGCAAATTGTGCAACTGCTTTGCTGATCTTATACCACCATTTCTTAGTTGCAATGACTCCCCTTTTCATCAATGGGTTGCATTCCTCGCAGTAATTGTGGATCCGATTTCAAAATGTGTCGCTCTTTTGGTCAGTTCCAACTACCGGATCAGTTGACACATTCAACCACGCACTGATTAGGATCTCATCCTCTTCCCATTTCCAATAGTGGACGCTCTCTTGCGGAAGATCTTCAATTCTATCATTGTTGAGATCGATTGCATCTAATCCACGAGTGTTGGCAAATTCATCATTTGAGCTAGACTGTATTGGGGTTTGAGGGGATGGGTTAGAAGAGCCACCAACATCCGCTGTTTTAGGTCTTGAAGCACTGAACTAAGTAGGAAACATAGTTGGAAATTGATTATTGTAAGAAACTTGAAAATTGAAATTACGAAGGTTTTGTGGATTTGGATTTTGATAGTTTGAAGGTTGAGATTGTTGGGTATTTGGATTTTGTGAAAAATTTTGTACGTAGTTAAAAAAAGAGTTAAATTGGTTTGGATCCATTTTTCAATGGCAAAAAAAATATAAGTAGAATTTTGGTGTGAGAATTTGTAAAACTTTGATGCTAATTGAAGTGGAATGTGAAGATGAATATGTGTAGTAGATATTTATAGTGGTAAAAAATTATTTTTTTATTACTAAAAAATTAAAACAACATAGTCGTTGCCTTGTATAGAAAAAAAAAGTGATTAATTTTCTTTTTTTACAAAAAATAATCGTTACTTACTTTTTGTAAGACAAACAACATTACAACTTAATACATATTTTTATTAAAAAATAAAACAAAAAGCTTCAAAGAAGCCGTTGCTGATTTTTTTATTCAATTAAAAAGGAGAGAGAAGCCCTCCTCCAAAGCCCTCTGCGCAGGACTGAAGTGCCTCGGGAAACGCACATGGACTTTCTTCTCTTCTCCTCCAATGCTAGTGAGTTCCTTCTTGTCAGAAAAAGTAGCAAAAGGTCCTAGCATTGTGGGTGCTCTTAGCAATGTTGATACTGAAATTTGTACATAATCTTTATACATATTTTCAATACATAAAAATTTAAAAAATTGTATTATTGCAATACTACAAAAGAAAAAATAAGAACTGTTCACCAGCCCAACACTTTACAAGATCAAGATCAAAGCTCAAATATTTCTACTGGGCTTCAACAAAACTTGTCAAATACCAAATTTTTTATTAGTGTTCCATCCATACTCAAAGGCAAATATCATGATGAAGATACTGAACAAAGAAGAAAAAAGTAAGGACAAATTAAAATTGAGATAAAGCATTGGCATGATGAAAAACCTACTCAAAACATTTGTGTGTGTATCTAATCCTGTCAAAAGCAGGAATAAAATGGCATATGAATTGGAAAGAACAAAAGTACAATCATTCAATCAATGTCTTTTATGTTCTATAAATTTTGAAGAATATCAAAGAAGAAAGGAGAGAGTTCCAAGTGAAAAAAATCTCAAGAGAAGAAAAAAAAGGAGAAAAACTCATGAACATTAAAAAAAAGAATCATCATAGTCCTAAATAATGTGGGAGTACTAAAATAAATTTTACAAAAAAAAAGTAAAATATTTTTGAAAGTCTATTACCAGAATGATCATTGTCCAAACACAGGAATAATTAAAGAGCAAGTTTCTTGAGCATCATCATATATTTTCTTGGAGTGGAAAATATCATATAAATTAAGTATTTCTATTATGTTAAATGCAATATTCAGATATTCTAAATAAATATATACATGAAATTGAATATAAAAATCTAATCCTAGCTAAAAAAAATCTTTAACATCAGAATACTATACAAGTTATTATATTTACCTTTCAATGTTTGATTTCTTCTTTGTGCAACTTTTCTTTCTTTTTCTTCTAACATCCCTACATATAAATGATAATGTTAAACAAGAAAAATGTGTTTATATGTACTACTCGTATGCAAAGATGATAATTATATGTGAAACTAGAAGGTGAATACTAATATGAAGTCACAAAATGTGATTTTAACTGAAGTTTAGACCTCGATCAATAGGGTGAATTTTAGCGCGTGATATGTGTTAAGAATAGATTCGAATATGTACATATTTTCAAGATTTTTTATTTGTAATAGATATCACTAAGTTTATATATATTTATATTTTGGCCCATAGTATTAGTTAATATATAAATAAATAGAATTCCATATGTTAAATTGATATGTTTAGAAACTAGAAAGTTTGTTTTCCTACCTTCATGGCTTCATCGATCATTTGTTGAGTTTAGTAAAGTTTTTTGGGGAGATGCTTTAACTTTTTAAAAGTACAAGCATCTCATTTTGTGTTTGACAAATACAAAAAATTAATGTGCTTATACTTATAACTTTAAAAAAAAATGGGGTACTTTTGAAAATGCCTAAAATTTTTTTTGCAAAGTATCCAATATCATAATAAAAAAAAAGTGAAACAAAAATTATAACATGAAAAGAAAAAGAGTGAAAAAATATTTTATAGTAGAAACTTATACTTAATAACATCAATCCCAAAAAAAGTTAAAAAGAATAATTTTTTTAAGTACAAATGGCCGATAACATAAAATAAAAAACTAGTCCTCTTAATTTTTATTTGACATATAAAATTTTATTTATTTATACATTGAATTGTTTGTGGTGGGAGCAAAATATAAATATGTATAAATCAATGGCATTAGTTATAAACAAAAAAATTCTGGAATCACAGCTCATAGGGTAAGAAATTAACAACTTTTTAATGAAACAAAAGTTCGTGTGTTAAACTAGGAATTATACTATATATATGAATTAGTGTAAGTTAAAAAGGGCAACTTTATTTAGGTGATTGCCAAACTAGAATACAATGGAGCAAGTGTTTTAAAACCAAAATGCACATATAAATATGCAATGTTAATATGTTATTAACGGTTGAATGTTAACTCAAAATTAACCCCTACAACTCAACTCTCTTCTCTCTCCTATCTCAACTCTCTTCAGCGCCATCAGTGGAGGGCCACCGCCGCCGCCCTAGCTTTGGCAATGGCGGCCCCTCTGTTTCCTTCTTTGTTAGCCCTTTCTTTTCTGATAAAGATCTTTCTTTATTTCTTCTCTCCTTTCCTTTCTTTCTCTCCCTCATCTCTCCTGATCTCACACAGTACTCTTTCCACACCATTTCCTTTTCATTTCTTCTTTTTTTTTTTCCTTCTTCTTTCTTCTCCTCATCCCATGTTTTCCCTGTTTATATTTTATATGGTTTTTCTTTTGATGATGCAGGTAGTCTTAGATCCAGATCTGGACCAAAAATAAATTCTTTGAAGGTGTTTCCCCGTTTATGGTGCTTTTGGTGTCTCTTTATGGCTGCTTTTGGTTCGAAAATATGGATCTTTTTAGATCTAGGAAGGAAACACTTTGGAGACATAATTTGGTTCATAGCTTCAGATCTGGAAGATTTTCATTTTTATATGGAGAAGAAGAAGATATATCCTTGTGTGTTGCAGCACTTATGTTTTCGTAAAGAAACAAAATGGACTCAAATGCATCTCTATTTCTACCATTTAAGACTCTCGGTAGTCGAAGGTTGCACCTCCTCTCGATTTTTAGTTCAACCTATAGGATATTTATTTTCATTTTCTCAATGTAAAACTGTTATTTTCTATGTTATCTGTGAGTGCCGTTTGACATATTATGAATGAGATTATGTTAGTCTGTCAAAAAAAAAAAAGAACTGTTGAAGGTCTTAAACCAAATCCAATGGAGTTCCAAGTCTGACACAAAGAGGCATTAGGTTGGAACTCAACTGTTGGAGGAAGAGAATTGTGAGTTTCTTCACTTTTCTCGTGGCAGGAGAGTGCCGAGGAACTCACTTTTTCTTTGAAAAAGTAATAAAATAATATAAATGTAACGATAAACCAATAAAAATATTAAATTAATTTATTTCATTTCAAATACTAACTACACACTTTCATTTTCGCACCTTCTTTCATTCCTTCTAATATTTTTCATATTTCCCCTACTACAAAAAAATGGATCCAAATCAATTAAATAATTTTTTCAAGGGATAACTATATTTTTAGTCATAAAGGTTTAGCGCTAAAATCAATTTGGTCACAATCCTTTTTTCGTTATTAAAATTGTCACAAAGGTTTCAATTTATTTTAAAATTACCCTTTCTGACAATTTTACCCCTCCCATTAATTTTAAAAAAATTATAACTAGCATCAACACAGAGCAAGCTCCTGCAAATCATGGCAGTGATTGGCAACAGAAATCAAACCATCATCACCAATCCTATTGGTCCTCCACACATTAACGTGAAGCTTCCTCAACATTCTACAGTTCTCAGCAATAAGATTGAGGCTCAGCGATTTTCAACAAAAAATATTTTTTTATAAAAATGATTCCTGATTTTTAAGCTAGGAATAAATATAGGGGAAGAATGGTAATAAAGTGGAAGGACCTCCAAAACTTGAATGATAGCTACAATAGCGTTTATGCAGTGTCCTGAATCTAATATCAACCACAAATTGAAAAGCAAAAGTAAATAGAATTAAAATTGGAAATTGAAATTAAAATTCAGAAACGAAAAAAGAATAGCTTGGGTTACATCGAAAAGGAGTTGAGCGGCAGCAAGGCAAGCACGGTTCATGGCGGACATGAGGGATTTGTCGCTAGAAGGAGAGTGGTAATCTGCTCCAACATGAACCACTACAAAGAACCTTTTTCGTTCATCATTGTGTCTTCCCCACTCCAAACTCGCCTCTCTCTTTCCCTCACCAACGATAGTGGCGATGGCGTAAGGCCTTCCACCAACGCCGTTTCCCTCTCTCCTCCCTCATCTCTCTCTTCCTCCTATTCTCGTTCTCCATTCTTTTTTTTTCCGATGGTGTGGGTTGTGTGTGAGAGTTTAATTTTGGATTTTAGGGTATGATAAAATTAAAATATAAATTAAAAGGGTAAAATAGTCATTTTATTGATTTTGAAAGAAATTAAAACCTTTATGACAATTTTAACAATGAAAAAAGAGTTGTGACCAAATTGATTTTGGCCTCAAACATTTATGACTAAAAGTATAGTTATACATTTTTTCAATTACTTACCAAATTATTCTCAAAATCCAAACACCCAACAATCCCAACTTTCAAATTCTCAAAATCCAAACCAAAACTTCACACTACCTAATACATTTCTAAATCAAAACCCACAAAATATGCATAATTTCAATTTTCATGTCCCTTATAATAGTCAACAACATATTTTTCCACCACATAACCAAAATGCACAAACACCTTAGTATCCGTTTTCAACCATGTTTAACCCCTCAATGTGCTAGGATATAATCTTGCATCCAGATCGTAGGCAGTGTCGGGACACGCCAAAAAGCGGAATGTTACATATGACTTTTAAATTCCTTCTTCTACTTTAGAGTTTTCTTTTGTAAGTGTGTAGAGAGTCATAGAGAGTGTGTAGAAGTACTTGGTGCTTGAGTAGAAAATATTGTGGTGTATGGTGTAATTTTTTTTTCATAATATTTTATTGGTTGTTGTTTGGCAATGACCGTGGATTTTTTTCCTGTTTTTGGATTTTCACGTTAATTCTCTTGTGTTGTGATTATGTTATTATTCTTTCTTACTTCTCTATTTTAGTTCTCCGTGAGGTATATAGAGGTGGATCTACAGGGGGCGAGAGTAGGCATTGGCCCCCCATAATTTTCTAAAACTCAAATATATAGCATATAATGTCAACAAAGAATTATAATAAACCAATTAGTACGATGGCTCATAGTTGTAAAAATCGTGTCGAACTGGTCGGTCAGATCGGAAAACCGGACTCCTGGCCGGTTTGACACACCCTAAGGATCGGATATGTAGGAGAACGGGGTCAACCGGATTAGACTGGGCAGTTTTAGTGAAAACTGGTGATTCGGCCGGTTTTGAGAAGAACCAGACCAGGTAAATTTTTTTTTTGTTTGAAAAATGCAGAAAACGATACCGTTTTTATTTATTTTTAACAAAAAAAAAATGAAAATAAAACCTAAAAACCCTAATCAGAAAACCCCCCAACCCAAGGCCCCAAATTTGCCAGCCTCCACCATACCCTTCCTTAGTCTTCATTCTCATCTCACTACCAGGAAGCTTCACGGTTGCACAATAGGACCGCCATCGCTTGTCCATTCGCCGTCTGCCGCCGTCTGCCACCGCTTGCCCCGTTGCCGTTCTGCAGTGCTGCGTCGTCGTGTCGTCCTCGTCGGTCTCGTCTTCGTCCGTGGCTCCGTGGTCTGTGTTGCTCTGCCTTTGCCCTTCGCCCGTCACCGTGCTCCTCTGCCTCCGCCCGTGCCGTCACCGTGTTGCTCTGCCTCCGACCTCCGCCCTCCGTCGTTGTCCACTGTGACTGGTGAGTGTATTTAACAGTGTTAATGCTTGCCTATTTTTTTTCCAAGTTAATGCTTGCCTATTTTTTTCCAAGTTGAAAGTTAAAACTGGATTATTATAAGAATTAGATTCAACTCAGAAATTCACATGCTCACCAGTAGATAAACCTTGATGAAAGAGCCTGCTTTCGTGAAAATTTATTGCCATAGTAACCATTTGGCCCAAGTACGGAAACATGCCCAGTTACCGAAAAGCCAGGTTGAAGAAGCATGATGTGGCTTTAAAGTGCAAAGGGTTGTGGCGCGTTTGTTAGGACAGGCGGGGGTACACAAATTGGTATTGGCTGAAAAACTGAGACTCCTTGCTGCTTTGGATATTGTACATGATTTAACATAGGACGAGCTGAGATTGGGGAGATAGCTGTGAGTACATAAAAGTATTAAAACAATTATTTTATATTATTTATGTTATATTCTTTATAATAATAAAAAATTGAAATAAATGTGTTTATTAAAATTATTTTTAGTTATAAAAAATATTAAAATACGAAATTATTATTCTCAGTAAATTTTTTTATTTTTTGGCACTTAAATTTTTTTTATTAAAATTAATAAAAAACTAAATATATATTATCATGAAAATGGAAAATGTTAAATATAGTAAAGATTATTTTAATTTGACTATGAAGGTTTATTATTTTATTTTTATTATTTTTTAAAATAAATTTAAATATTTATATAGTAATTTTGCTTAGCATCGTGTAAAAATTTATTTATCTTAAAATTTACCTAAAAACTTTTTTCTGTGTCTAAGAAGAAGCTCAAACTCGAGACGAAACCTCTTACAACGGAGAAGAGATAATGCAATATGATCGAAAGCTCATCAGAAAAACTTACCTAGAAACTAATGTGACCAAATATATAAACAATATTTTGGTTTATTTTTAAATTTTTATTTTTCGGCCCTCTTTATAACGTGTATGAATATGTTATTATTTTCGTATTTTCGGCCCCGCACGATAAATTTTCTGTATCCGCCTCCGAAATATGGTCACGATGCCCAACAATGCCGAACAAAATTCAAGCGAAAGACATACTTTTTGTGTTTGATTTTCGCATGAATATAGCTTTTTGTGATATTTCTTCGTTACATGAAATTAAAAGATTCTACCAATATGCTTGTGAAAATTGATAGAAAGTGCACCACCAATTTATTTGCTTGTTGGATCTATAATTTCATACTACCTCTGGAAAAAATATATTTTTCATATCTCCGTCGTCCGAAAATATAGTCATTTTTGTTACCAATAATGACCAAATACATCAAAAATTAAAAACTAAAAAAAAAAAAAATCCATGTTCTTGCTCTTAGTGCCTTCTTTACTCATCATATCACTTTAACTCTTATTCTTTTGATCATATTTTCCCTCTGATCTGGCTTCGTAACCAACTAATGAACAAAACCGCGAGCATTAAAATCGACAATAATATTCTAATTTAATTTTTAATTTCCTAGTAATTAATAAACCTATTTCAAAACTCAAGTCATCATCTCTATGTGCATTTCTTCATAGATAGTTTCCATGGTTGAATAATCCTTTGTGTTACTCATCACTAGAGTTTTTTATTTCAACCTTAGATGACTTTTCAAGAACCTTAAGCATTCCAATTCCCTTTATCAATTCTAATAATTATAATAAAGCCAATATAGAGTGAGACTTTATCATTGTTGATGAAGATCTTCACCACCACCATCACCCTGTAAAATGTCCATGCCACATATATTTATTATTGGCTAACCCACAATTCACAAAAATATAATTAAATACTACTATTTTCATTTTTTAATTTTCTTAGAGAAATTAATCTGGGCATACTATAATAAATGTTTTCGTTCATAAAAATTAAAATTAAAAAAAAAACTTTACAAGTATATTCAATTATGCATTACCATGTAGGTTTTATTGTTTCCAGTCAACTACTTAATTACTGTATCAAGTATCAACATTCTTATAAAATGGTGGAATGTAATTATTAGTTGTAAGAAAAACTCTTTTAGGCTAGTAGTAATCAAAAGCTCTTTCAAACTGTGAAAAAAAAATGTAAAGTTATTTTGAACATAAAACTAGTTAATTCTAAGACAAAAAAAGACTATTTTAATTCGATGTATGTGCTAAAAAATGGTTTTCTTTAAATATAATATTTGTGAAAAGAAGATCAATATTATTTAATAGGATAATTTGCCATCAGATAATAATATAAAATATTATTAAGTAAATTGCAAATGAAAACTGAATTGATCCTTAAACTAATGAAACTGAATGTTTATAGATTTAAATTTTTTTAAGCAAAGATACATTAATGATAGAGGCTTGAATTGAGAACTTACTAAAAGAAAATGACAAATATCATTTGAGTTACATTTGATCAGCTAAAGATTTAAATGTTTAATTGTTAAAAAAAAAGGAACAATTTAATTAATTTATCAAATTCCACTTTTTTTTTTAATCTATTGGCTAGTACTTTAAATGAGTTAACTTTTTATAAGAACTATAATAAATTATAGAAAGCGTAAAGCGTATCTAGTGTTTTTAGGAATTAGGTGTTTCTGTGTTACCTTGTTCCTAGAATACTAAAAATGCTTCCTAAATTATATACCGACAACAACATTAAGGTTTTAAATTTTAAAAAATCATGATGAAGATAATCATTTGGAATAACTTTCTTTTTAAATTTTTATTTACAACAAAAAGTAAAGAGATGGAGGGATTGAATTGGTGAGTTTACCTGAGAATGATGATGAGAATGGTGGGGTTCATGACCATGTCTGTACTTGAAGGAATCTCTGTCACCTCCTCTTGTTAAAGTTCTATGCTTCAACTCTCCTCTGTGAGTTGTCATCTCATCCAAGATCTCAGCACTCAAGCCTAACTTATCATCCTCATCATCCGTGTTACATGGCTCATTATCCATCATCAGAGGTATCATTTGTGAGACAGTAGGATCACCAGCAACTTCCTCGTACTCGGAGGCATCGAGTTCATGAAGATGTTGGGCCTTGAAGATCTTTGGAAGGAGATACTCTCTTATGATAATGAGAAAGAAGAAAGGAAGAGGGAACAGGATTCCACCAGTTGGAATCCAGGTCATTCCGTAACAGAGAAGGAAATAGAGTATTTGCAAGGCTGTGAATAATGCTGTCACCTTGAATGGTACCATCTCCACAAAACATGCATGTGGACCTTCCAAGATTCTGCACATATCTAAATACTTCAATCCAAATCAAATATAATATCATCAACTTCTACATCACAACTAATAAGCCTAATTTGTTTCGGTGGTTATTAATTTAAAAAAGACGTCTTTACCTGAAAATTAATAATTAAGATATAGGCAAATATTTTAATGAATAATTTATTATTCAAATATGATAAATCATCACACAGTCTTGCCTATCATCTTTATCTGAAGCTAACTTTGTTGGAGTAATTTCCAATATTTTTACTATTACTAAACTACAAGTATTTATGTAGTTTTGCTCTCTTTTTTGTGAGTTTTACGAGGAAGAGAATAAAAGTGTAGTATAAAAATTTATAATTTTATTTTAAAAATAAATAAAAATAAATTATGAATAAATTATAAATACTCATGTAGTAATGTAATTTTCATACTTTTTATTATTTTTCCATTTCATAATAATATGCACCTTTTTTTTATTCTAACAGCCTAAAAAAAGCTGTATTAAAATAACTATATATGTCATATAAAACGTATTTATTAAATCCCTATATGTATAGACAAAAAAAAATCCCTATGTGTAAACGTTACTGATTAAAGACTTAGCAAATCAATAATGATAGATAATTAATAAAAATCCAATCAACATCAGCCAACAATTTAAATTTAATATTTTATTTTTTTAGGTTTCGAATGTTCTGTTTTTAAAAAATACAAAATAAAGTTGGATGATTATTAATTACTTTAGATTTCAGATATTCTATGACTTTTATCATAGACTACTGGACGTTCTACAAAGAGTGGTCACTGATATTTTATTTTTTATTGGCTAATTTGTTGGTTAGAAAAATATTAGTTACCTATATTTTTTCTAATAACAAATTGGTTTACGTTATTTGTATACCTATTTTGGTTAACCAAATCATTTATTTCTATGCTATATAGAAAATTATTTTGATGTCAAATAAGACAAAAAATAATATCAAAATGAACTTCTATTTAACATAAAAATAATCTTCTATTTAGTAAATAAGTAATTTGATTGGCCAATAGATATATACATAGAAATATTGATAAAAAATAATTAAATTTCATAATATAAAAACATTTCACAGTAGACAATCAATCGTGTTCTATCATATTATTAAAAATAACAACATTTTAAATCTAATATTAAAAAAGCCATCTAAACATATAAATCTAATCAAATAATCTCCTTAAAATGCTAGTAAATTAAAACTAAACTGGTAATAAAATTATGAATTAACTACCAAAAGATGTTGATACGGATAGAAAATTGATTAATTATCCGAGATATTTTAAGACAAAAATGTTTGAAAGATACTTACTTATAGCGGCGATTTCTTGGGATGAAGAGTAGCTTCATCCTTTCCCAGAATTGATTGCCAGGAAGACTATCAATAGCCATGAAAGCAAAATATCCCCACAAAACTGAAGTTGGAATTGCTTTGATGATTGGAACCATCAAAACTGATAATCCAACCATAAGAGATTGCAAGAAGTTGCTAAGCCTTTGCTCATTCACACGCACAGGTAGATGTTCTTCGATCTTTTTAATGTCAAAGCTTTCAAGGTTGTCTCCTCCTTCCTTCTCATCATCAGATTTCATCACTGCCTTTTTCAATTGTTCCATTTCTTTATACTACAACACCACCCAACCAACTTATAAGTTATCATCAAATTTACTCTGGATTTTTTTAAAAAAAAATGACATATAGCTATAGAGAATTTTAGTTATGCACATAAATTGAAAGTTAATTTTGCGGATTAATACTAAAATTTATTCTTCTCTAGCTAAATTAGTTCCTTAAATATTATTTGTCATATGAGTTTTTAAAAAATATAATTGAAAGTTAAATTAATTTTTCTATCAATTAGTTAATAATATGTCACAAAATTATTAGTTGACTTGCCATATCGATGACAAATATCAACTAATTATTTTAACATTCAACATTAACTTTCATATCACATAACATATTATTATTATCTAACTGATAGAATAACTAAATTGACTTAAAATGTATTTTTTTCAAAGAGTAATATATATAACTAATAAATTTTTGTGGACTAATTTAGAAATGACAAATTTGAATATTATTATCCATTAATTAATTAATTTTTCTGTAGTTGTACTAAAACTTACATTAGGTTCTGCTTTCATTTCTATAATCACAGCTTGCATCTTGCCGAATAATTCACTCTTGCTCCCTTGTTTCGAAAGGACTTCTTTGGCTTTCTTCTCCACCTTCTTTCTCAGCATCTACAAATTCATAGGATACATAATATTATTCATGATTTTGATTTTCAGGAGTTTTAGATATAAGTTTCTTTAAGCCGAGGTAGTGCATAAAGTGCAAAAATAAAGGTGTAATAAAATATTAAAATTCACTTACATTTAATTTTATGTAAAGTTATCACTATTTAAAATTGATGAGTTATAATTTAATCTACCATATCAAATTATTTAACTATTTTTAATAATTTCACATGAAATTAATTATAACTAAATATTTATCTTAATAAAAATTACAAATTAAATAGCTATTTACTCCTTACTTTATCCCTTATTATCCATCTTTTCATTAAGAATAAATTTTTTTTTTTCGAGTTTTGGTGCTGAAGATGAAAACTTTAATTGATTGTTACCTGCCTATTAAGAACTGCGAGACTCTTTGTATGCATTGGTGATTGAGGAAGGACTCCATTTGATGGTGGAAGCCCAAGAAGACCACAAACTAGAGTCTAAAGATAAAATAAAATATAAGACAAAAGAAACATAAAATAAAATAGTATATCATAATATTAGTCAATTTTGTATATTTTTAATAAATATGTATTTTGTTTTTAATATTATTTTTATGTGTATTTTAAATATTTTATTTATTTAAAATTTTGTGTTTAACATTTTATTTGTATCAATTTCATTTTTAATGAATTTAATTTTTTTTCATTTTATCTATTAGGAGAAATATTAATATGATAATATCAAGACAAAATTAATCAAATATTTTATTTTTTCTTTTAAAAAAAAAAGCAAAACTCTCTAGAGGAAGCAAGATTTTGGGTGTGAAAAAAAAAAATACCATTATTCCAAGCAAGAAAATATCATAGTGGTATGCAGATGGTTTTTGAAGGTTATATTCTTTTTGCTGAGCCATCTTAGAAGCAACACTGTGATCAAAGAAGTATAAAGCTGCTACCATCAAAGCAGGTATGATTGCCACCAGGATATAACCTAGTGGTACCTTCCCCATGTCCTGCAAATTATTATACTCAACTTTGTTAATTACATGTATTTTAAGACTTGCATATTTATAAAAACTAATCACCTCTTGTTCAGTTATTGATTAAAATTCAATTTTTGCGAACACATATTCTAACAGTACTAGTTAAATAACTAAAATGTTAGTAGAGAACAATTGTATAGAAAAGTTATATAAATAATTAAAATTTCTAATGTATTTACTAAAAGAGAAATAAAAAATATTCTTATCAATAATATATAACCTTAAAAAGTAGCATAAATCAAAATATTTTTTTTAAAATGTTATGATTATAATTGTAAGCAACTGAAGTATATGGGAATAATATATTTTGCTAGCACAATATTAATATGGTACTAGTTATTGTTATTATTGTTTTTTTTTTTGGGGGGTCAAGGTATACTAATACTAATTTAATTTTAGAAGACTTCTCTAATAGAAAATAGAAGAGAAGTTCAATATGTAAACCTTATTTTTCTTTCTATATATAAATCATATCAGTGATTTAATCATATATTATCTACAAAATTGAAATTAGCTATTAAAATGACTATAATAATTTTCTGAAATAGTTGAAATGTATTATAAAATAAATTAAAAGTATACCTTGACTACTGTCCAGTGATAGAGAGATTCAGATTGCCATGGCAGTGGACAAAACAACCTCCGAGGAATGTGAGATGGAACTTTTCTTGGTTTGGTAAATGATAATGCAGTCCAAAACACCACCATCAATGGAACTCCATAATCTGCTACTAAAGCTCTTTGCCACCCTAACATTTAATTAATAGTCAATATCACAATCAATATTAAATAAAGTATAAAAATTATGTGGTTAATGTTTAAGTAGTTGTTATATAATATATATTAGCTATTTTGTTTTTTTAAATAGTAAAAAAATTGAATTTACCTGTGCCATATTGCCATTGTCTTGCAGTTCTACTTTTCTTGGCAGTGAGAAGTAAGCCAAAAGCGAAAATGACAGCCAGTAACCCATTTATGTACCTCCATTGGAATTTAGAATCTTCTGAATTTGGATCTTCATCCTCAGCTGGAAGGAATTCGAATAACACACCCTGTGGTACACAAAAATGCTCTACTTTCAATAATTTTGTCATCTATTTCTCATCAGAAAGAGGTAGGATTGTACCTTCACAGCTTGTTGAACGAAAAGGACAGTAATTAGCATTCCAAATAATTCCTCACAAATTCTTGTGAACCTTGACAGAACATTGCATGCATTGAACATTGCAAGCACAATTAGAAAAAATGCTGTCCACACACAAACCCTGCAACAAACATTTTTAAAAAAAAAAAAAAAAAACATCATTAAAAGTTTAGATATACATTGGTGTATATATAGGGGCGGATCCAACAAAGGATCATTGTTGTAAATTATGGTTGTGGTTTTAGTTTTAAAACAATTTCTATAATGAATGCTAATGCTCCTTAGAAAAAGTAATTAAAGAGTGCCTATAGTAGTATTTTTTTAATTTTAAATTCTATGTCTTTGTTCTGATATATGGGAAAGCAATAATTTAACCAACGAACAATATTATACGTATAATTTTTTTTTCAACAAAATCTACAAATTAATTCAATATTTCAACAAAATTCATTCTCGTCACTAATAAAAGCATGTACCATATATTTTTTTCACCTACACACCCGAATTTTATTATCCAATTAGGTTAAACTTGGTTGATAGAAAGTCTTGTACATGTAAAAATTTTTTAGTTTAATTAATTATAATGTTAATTACAAAATAGTGGATGGAATGCATACCAAGCAGCCCAAGGTAAAAAGAGGTGTGCACCTAAACCTGGTTTAGATGCACAAAACTGATACATGATATGATACATTATAATGGTAGGTTCAGCAACACCAACAATCAACAATGGCTGACCACCAAATACTGAGTGTATAATCCCACAAACCCCAGTAGATATTAATGCTTCCACTGCGCTCAAGCTTCCCTCTGTATTATTATATAATAAAAAATAAAAAATATAAATAATTAATAATTTTCTAATCAATAAATCAGCCAACTAAAAATAAAACATTTAAAATTATTATTTATAGAATGAGTAATGTTAGGTAATCAATAAAAATTCCCAACAACTTGAATTAGAATATTCGAAACTTAAAAGAAAATAGAACATCCAATTTAAGTTATTAACTAATGTTGGTTGAATTTTAATTGGTTACCTAAAATAGTTGAATAAAAAAATATTATTAGATGTACATGCTTATTTACCAAAAAAAAAAAAAAGCAAAGAAATTAAGGGTATGAATGGTTTATAAAAATAATAAATAAAAACCAAAAATGAAATTGATGAAAGATCTTATTGTTTTTACTATTTTTAATTTTTTTTCTTCATGAAAGATCACAAAAATAAAACATATGAAAAATGAAAAAAAGGCAAAAAAAACTCATTTTTGTTACTCATTGTATTATTCTCTTTTCTTGTTTCTTATCATATAATCCAAAATATGAAAATTATAAAAATGCAAACCAAATATATATGTATATTGAGAAAAGAATGTTACCTGTTTCCTTACTAAGTTGTTCCCCAAAAGCAATAACGGGGATAGCAGAAGCAAAAAATATGTAGAAGGTTGGAGCAAAAATCCTGCCATTAAATTAAATGTGGAGAAAAAATTAAGAAAAAAGAAATAATATATATAGTTCTCACTTCTCATAAACATGCATGCAATGAAAAATAAAAATGATTTACCTAAAGCCAGATTTAAACCCTTTTGTCCAATCGTCTTTATAGCATTCAAGTCTTCCTTTAGCATCTTCATTTATCCCTTCAAATGGTTTCATAGCTGAAGCTACAAAATTGGTATATTATTTGGTAAAAGGAAAAGGACAATATATTTTATGTTGGGAATATAATTGGAACATTGAAGTCTCTATCAGCATATCTTAATATATGGAGAAAAATACAAGTAATTGCATGAGGTACCCTAGTTTAATATATAACATATAATTGTGAAGTTATACAAATCATTAAAAAAGTTAAAGGAATTCATGAATTAATTTTTCCTTTCTTCCTAATAAACTCTAGCATATGCCATTTTCTCAAATAGGTAACATTACATTTATATATAGATTCATATACCCATTCTAATAAAAAATTAAATGTTTTTATTTTATTTTACTGTAATTCAAATTTTTTTTTCTAAATTTTATTATTTTTGTATTTAAAATTTATGGATTAGACTTTATTATTTCAGTGCTTGACCCATGAATCGAATAAATGTAAAAACATATGAATCAATTTATAAATATATATACATCTAAATTTATTCTTTAACGGTGTAAAAACAAATAAAACTCATACAACTTAAATAAGTGGCTTGTAACATTAAAAAATAACTTGTTCTTAAAATGGAAAATTGTAAGTGTACAACACATCTATTAATTTAACTATCAACATTATTTCTATCCTACCTTACTAATCTTTTCACTCTAGAAAAGCTTAGCTAGATCCACCATGGCCTGTAAAATGATACAACTAATATTTTACAATATAAAAAGAACATAAATTACAATAAACCACATCGTTAGCAGTTAAGTTAATGCGGGAACAAAAAGAATAGTAACGATAATCCAAATCAATTTTGAACATTTATCAATCAACAAATTTTAATAATTAAAACAGTTCCTAACAATTTATGAATCCTAACATTTTAAATAAGTTTTATCATTTTTTTTTAAAAAAAACTACTAAAAATTTAGTAAATTTTCAGATCAGTCATTCGATCGAATTGGTGAATTCCAAATAGACTAATAATTAAAATAGGCTAAAAATTAAGTGTCAAGAGTATTAATCTATTGTTATTAAGAGTAACAAATCTTGCCCTCAAAATTAGAGAAACATAATCTTTTTGCATAAGAGGGACACAATAATGAAGAATAATCTTCATGCCACACACACATATAAACACACACTAATAATGCATTTGAAGAAGACAAATCCAAATCCAAAGTAAAATAATAATAATAATGATCATTTGAATAAACAATGTAGATTAATTTCTCATGATAATTACACACAAAGAAAATGATGAGATTAATAGAAAGAAAGACGTACGTACATGAAGTATGAATGGTGGTGCCTTTATTAATTTAGGAATGATAATAACGAAATTCTTCAAAGACTCAAGAGGGGTAACAAGAAGAGCAGATTACATCACAGTGTTTGTTTATTCACTTTGTGTATTTCTCTCTGATCTCTTTTTCTGATGTGTGTGGAAGGGAACAAAGAGAACAAGAACACTGAAAAAGAGGCAAAGAAAGAGGGTGAAGTGAGTCAGATGCAAAAATTAGACAGTTTGACAAAAACAAATTAATTAAATATAATTAGTTAGGGAGATTCGTTTGTGTGATCCTATTATATAAAAAAGACCTTATTGATGATTTGGTCAATCTACTAGGTCGTCCATTTCACCTCATAGGTTAGTTTTAAAGACTTGGGTTTTTATCTTTTACCAAAAATAGATGCTCTCTCTCATATATACATATATATATATATATATATGGTGTGTCTAAAATTTCATGTTCTGGAAAACCAAACCAAACTAGTAGATTGAACCAGTTGGACCAACGCAAGAACCAATGTTAAATCCAATTCGGTTATGAAGCAAAATTGTCATATTTTTTAACCAATAATAACGACGACTTAAACGTAAAGACATGGGTAAGAGAGTGAGGGGCACACAACATCACAAATTAAGTAAACCAGCATTTCTTTTAATTTTAACTAGCATAATCAATTAGTATTTTTTAATTGGTTGAAATAAAAAGGTTCAAACACAAACTAAAGAGCAAATCATATTAAAAGATGATAATAGCTAAATATGTTGATTAAATTTAATAAAATTTGATGATTGTGTAACATTTTTTTTATTTTATATATAATATATAATAAAAACTATAGGATTATTTTAATTTATTCTGTAAAAAAATAAGAATAAATTAAAAATTTTATAAAATTATAAGAACAATAGAATACTTTAAAACATATTCGTTTAAGTGCCATGTTAATATTTAACTAAACTATTCTAAGGTAGGTAAAAACTAATCTTTCTATTATATTATATCACATTATTGCTCGTTGTTTTTTTTTTTTTTTTGGACTGATTGCTCTTTGTTTTTTAAAGTGCCATGTTAGTAGACAATTATCAGGATAACAATTTTGACTAGTATCTTTTAAGGGCCAAATTAAAATACTAGCCCATATTTTAATTTGGTAGTGAATTTTTTTAAAAAGAAAAAAAAAGAAGAAAAAAAAAAGATGGAAGTGAATTAAGGAAACAAAATAACAGTAGGGGTATTTTGGTAATTACAATTGAGTAAGGGAAGGGTGCTTTCGTAACTGAACTTACTTTGTATATATTCCCAATCTTTTCTGTTGTTTATTTTCAGTTTCGAATTTTCGATCATTCTCGACTCTCTCTCTCTCTATTAATATTTTACATTTCAGAGAACTCAGAAAGGTCGATCCCTGAGTAAGGGCGTGTTTGGCAGTTGTTAGAAGAAAGAGGATGTCGGGGAAAGGCGCAAAGGGTTTGATAAGTGGCAAAACCCCAGCCTCAAACAAGGACAAAGATAACAAGAAGCCTGTTTCTCGTTCCTCCAGAGCTGGTCTTCAGGTTCCTTTCTTTTCTTTTTTCAAATTTCTTTTTATTATTATTAGACTTATTATATGTAATTGCTGGTTATGTTTGCTGGTTACACTAAATTAAATTTGCTGGTCATGCAGAAATTTTCCCGTGTCAAATTGTATAAAAAATAGCAATGTAATGAATTCCTATTTAACATGGAACTAATCTTCTTGGTTGGACTTTGTTTCCAAAATAAGTGCACACCTAGAATTGTTATTAGACATATTACCTTGTGAATTATAATTTTCTAGGTGTTCTTTTAGTATCATTTCTCAATCTTCTTTTCTTTTTTTGTGTTAATATGATTAAGGATGTCCTTGGTTAAATTGGTTGAGCTTTGGAAGGTAGAAAATTAAAGCATGAATAATTTAAGGGGAAAAAAGTTTAATTTTGATTTAAGGACGGTTTAAATTATGAATATGTTTTTTTTGGGATGACTATTCATATGTTAATGGTAGAAAATAGTTAATTTTATTTATAACAAATGATTAATATCAGCATATTTTATTTTACAGCTGACATGCTTTTGTTGTACTGATTCCAGTTTAAAAAGTTTTGCAATAATCCTCTCAACTTACTCATTTGTCATTTCTACTTTCTACCTATCCAATGAAGAACAACTTCAAAATATATGAATTAGTTGCTGCACATTTAGTGTGTTCTTGAAATTTTAGTTATTTTACATCAACTTAGTTTCTGTGTTTTTGGTCATCGAGTCTATGAATTATGTGAAAGTCATCCTGCATAACTTTGACACTTGCTATGTAATATAAATGATTTAGTCAAAAGATATAGCAGGGAATAAGTTGATGAAACTGGTTCGGCGAATCGATTGAAGATGACGTAAACAATCAATAAAACCATATTCACGCAAAGTATTGTTCGGTGAGACCGAGCTGAAGTTACAACTATGGTTGAGGAAGGAATTCTAGGGTCTTCCCTTCTTGCCCTTCGGTAACAACTTCCACAACTGAACTTCCTCAAGTCCCTATTTGTAACTAATTGGCCCTTACTAACTCAACTGAATACTTTCAGCTTCTCCAAAATACATGCTATATACAATTTTCACATGCTAATTCTAATTGTTTTGTCACTGCCATATACTTTTGTGACCTTGAATCTTGACTCACTGCTCACAAAGCCTTATTCAATAATTAGGGCCATGCTATCATAGTTAAATGCAAAAAGAGGCACTTAAGTAGTGTTTGGAAGCCGCCTATGGTCGCAAATATTGAGACAGTACAGAAACCTATTTTATAGCTGAGACAAATACAGACTACAGAGACAATTTTTTTTTTCTTTTTTCCTTAACATAAAAATTTTCTATTTTTTTGTTCTCCCATCAATGGGGACAGTAGGCAAGTAGACACCAACAACAAAGCCTACGTTAGGCCTTTACGTAAAAGTTTGTCGATTTCTTGACATAGACCAAATGTTCGAGACAAGACAATGAGACAAACTTCTTCCGATAATATTTCCAGACAAAAGCTTTTGAATTCTAGATATGACTAGGAAGTGGTTATATCGAACCCATGGGAAGAGAGGTATGTGTGTGAGTGTGCAATCTTTGTGTAAACTGGCCAAAACAAAAGGGTAAAGACTTTGACTGAGTTATGATTATTGAAATAGATGTATGACGTTCATGTGTAATCATATTCATAACCAATTTTGTGTTGGTTAATTAATGTATTCTTGTGTAGCATGTTCAAACATTGACAGATTTTGGGCATGCAGATATTTGAGGATTATTGGTACAAAATCATGATGGAGTTCTATTTGTGTTCAGTAGTTTCTTATTTGTTTCTGTAAATGTATTCTTGTGGTGTGTTATATTGTATATCTTTTTCGTCCAGTTCCCCGTTGGACGTATTCACCGTCTCCTGAAGTTGAGGGTCACAGCCAATGGAAGAGTTGGGGCCACAGCTGCAGTGTATTCTGCTGCTATCCTTGAATATTTGACTGCAGAGGTTCTAGAGTTGGCTGGCAATGCAAGTAAGGATCTCAAGGTAAAGCGTATAACCCCGCGGCATCTGCAGCTTGCCATTCGTGGGGACGAAGAACTCGACACACTCATCAAAGGAACAATAGCTGGTGGTGGTGTTATTCCTCATATCCACAAGTCTCTTATAAACAAGTCTTCAAAGGAGTGAGTGGTACATACCATTCAGAATTTCGGATCCACATGGGAGAAAGTGAGTTTTTTTTTTTTTGGTCCTCTGTATATTTGATGATATCTTATTTTGTGGATAAGTTGTTTTTTGTGTTAGTTTGATGATCCACGCTTTGGAGGCAATCTGAAAATTTTGGTTTTCATATCTATAATTGTACTAACTGACCTCTTTGACTTAATGTAATGTGCCATGGTGCTTCAAGATCAAAACATGGCTTGTCACTTGATTTTGCTCTAGGTTATTTTAAATTTGCCAAATTGTAATCTGGTGCCAATTTCCTGTTATTTCTCATAAATTTTCAGTCTTATGAATTTAAATTAAATTTACTCATTTCTGCAATTTACAAGGTCAGTTGCTGAGATGTATAAGCAAATTTAGCGGGATTTCTTTGTCTAAGAGAGCAAAGTAAAATGATCAGAATAGGTGAATATATCATTTGATTTGATTCTAGTTAAAAATGGTGCACAGACATAATAAAATCCTTTATTTGTTTATCTGTTTTGCTACATAGAGTAAATAGACAAAAGTATATATATCAAAGTTTTTTTTTTTTTGGTGTAAATATATATGAGAGTTTAATGTAATAAAAATACACGATAAAATTTGTAATCATCAAATATAGTTCAAAAAGTGTTTTTGATGAAAAACAATACACTCTAGCCCATACAAAGTACAAAACCACTAACAACATGACACTTATTTATCAAAAACAATCTTTAGAATGTATTACAAATCTTTGCTGTGTATTTTTGTTCACCTTTAACTGTTCTATAGTACTTTTATCCATTTACTCACGTGAAATAACAATATGGAAGAAGTAATAAGATTCATGAGCACAATTCACAAATGCCACAATCCTCCTTTTGGATCAAACTGTGTGATGTCTACAACATGTGACTGAGGCACAATCATTTTATTGTTTCTAGAGACAAATAAATCTGACAAAATATTACGCTTATTCCATTTCAACTTATGGGCAAACAGCTCAAATATCAAAAGCATGAAACTAATTTAAGATATACAAAATTAACTTGATGATCGATATACTTAATACATAAAATTTACCCAAAGAAATAAGACTGCCATTCGTCTCTGCTTTTGTATCAGAACAACTAGCCTCAAGAGTGGAACACAGAACAACTAGCCTCAAGAGTGGAACACTTTGCCCTAGCAATAAAACCGGCTCTGATATCAGAAAAGCAAGAAGGTCCAGGGTGGGCGAATCAAAGTGCGCCATTAAACATCACTGCGGATTTGGGTACCATCTTTCAAGAACGCCAATTCAGAAGCCAAGGCAATGTGATCACTACCCCATTTCTATGTACAAAATGAAAAGTAGAAAAACATCAGAAATAAAGTAACACATTCCAAACAACAGCATGCAAAATTTGGGGAATCAATTAAGTATATTGTTATCCATAAAGGGAGTCCATCTCAAGTTCTCAACTATGATCAATTTTTGTCGTATGTAAATATATTGTACTGAAAATGGTATTAGTGCACCACCGACATAAATTAAAACTACAGTTACTGAAAGAGTGTGGCTAGTTATCAATTCATAATATCGAATCTTTATTCAAGAAAAATTTAATAAAGGCCATAAATAAACCCATCATCTGCAACTTTTCATAAAAAACTACAGTTTCGTTACCTTTGTTGGGAATCCAGGAGTCCATTCCATGGCATGTTTAGGTATCGGAGCGAGAACTCTGGTTGTCTGCAGACCTTCAGACCGCCTAAACAACAGATCAGGGGAGATGCATATTTCTATCAGAAGCTTTTGCCCAGAATAATGCATGCAAAGATGCAAAATCAATTTTGTTGACAGCTACTTCATACTCAAATTTACATGTCAGAACTAAGCAACACTAGTATTGTTGTGGAAGAATATCACAATAAGACTTTTCAATTGCTATGACTTTGGAATGTGATAAACAATAGAGTGCAAAACAGTACTTGTAATATCATAGGACAATCAGCACCTACCAAATGTAGTCAACAGTGCCCAAAAAGCATCTATTATAACTGGTCACCAGTGGCTCTCCATGGGGGTCTCGGGTCCCTGAAGAATCCTGTAGGCATGCAAAAGGTAATAAGTTAATATGAAACAGCAGCAAGTTTTTAAGAAATATGCAAAAGAAACCTGTGGTAAACTGCAGCTTTTATGGTATGAAATGCATGAGTTAGCTGATCATATAATTGTGTATGAAATCCTTGTCGTAAATTTACCATAGCTTCAGTATATGTGCTCCTAAGTGGTAAAGGATGCTCCAGGAATGTGCACTCTGAATTTCCTGTTGCAGTCTCTATTTCCATTGGGGTCCACAATGCTGGGTTATAAGTGCTTTTGTCAGCATCAGTATATTTAGAAGCTGGGCTTGAAGACAAGTCATCATCCACTTCATTACTTTCTGCAGGCAGCAAGTTAGAAGCAGATTCTGATTCCTCAAACTGATTTGACTTTTCAATATTTGATGGGCTAAAATCAGGACTGACATCTTCAGCATTATGTAAGGAAGATATGAAGGCCGTGTCATCTTCCATATTCTCATTGCCCATCATGGTTTTATCTACCTCATCAAAGAACAATTTCTCTAGTTTTTCTTCTAGTGGAAAGTCGACATTAGTGGATTGATGTGATTTGTCAACTAATACAGAGGTTGATGAGCTGTTCAATTTGTCATTAGTGATAAGCTCATCACATGGTCTGTGTCTGTCTCCACACCCTGTATCAGGTTCTTCAAAAGAATCAGAAACTGAATTCTGGCTGGATAGCTGAGTGGGAGAAATTTCTACATTGAGAATATTTGTTGACTTGTGATCTATATTGACCCTGGAAGATTGATCATCCTCCTGGAGAGACATCGAGTAGCGTTCAAACTCCATTTTTTCATTTCCTTCAGAAAAATGTAAGCTGGAAATTTTGGTTGATGATTCTTGCTTTGAAGAAGAGACGACATCTGATACATGTTTGCTTGATGGTTCTTGATTTAAAGTTGGGACAGTATCTGACACATGTTCTGTGCATCCCAAACCAATGGTATTATTAGAATGAATTGCATTAAGAGTTAAGATCAAAGTTCAGATGTCAATTATAATGATTTAAGCAGATTATACCTTCACTATAAGAAGGATTTGACTCTTCAGTGTTAACAGCAGTATATTGAATATCCCTCCTTGCATATGCATCGCTCTCCTTATCATGTTGCACATCTGTTTGAGACTTATCAGGCATATGCAAGATAGTGTCAGAAAATTTATTCTCTGAGCTGATACTATTGGAATCCGGATTCTGCGTGTCTGACAAATAATTATTTTGTTCATTACTAACTTCCTTGTCACCCACATTTGATGTGGTCTGAACTGAACCATTAACAGACCTGTCACAGAATTATTTTGCAAGATTTAGTGTATATTTTTTTTGTGAAATACAAGATCAACTGGTTTCATCATAAACACAAAAGACACAGAAGCCTACCTTGAATTAGGACCATAAAACCTTGATGCACGAACTACAGCAGAAGCTTGTCCTGATATCTTATTCCTATCTATTCCAGACAAATCTAACTGCAATAATATCAAGATCTCATTTTTGTTGTTTTGGCCATGTCAGTAATCAACACAGGATATAGTAAAGAACTAAAGCATATACCTTCTGTTCTGAGATAAAGTTGTACAAAGGACTCTGAGACAAGATAAAGAATATTAATGTCATAAAAGCTGATGGTGTCATACAAAATGATAATCACAATGACAATGAAAAAGAAATAAGAGAAAAAATCACCTTAGGGGTGCAATTAAAATCACCACAGATAACAACAGGGGCATTATTCCAGAGTTCAGAAACAGCTTTAGCCCTATCGATTAGCACTCTAACCTGTTGAAGTAAATATATATGAGAAAGCAAAAACAAGGAATTTAAAATGATATTTTCAACAATGCAGCAGCTAGCAGAGTCGGTTATAAAGAACTTATATTCAAATAGATAATAAATCAACGTCAACTGAGATTGGATATGCTTTACAGCATTTGCAGTAGTTCAGCAAACAAATATTCATTGCTCCATTAAATTGCATGTGTAAGCGACCTTAGATCTTGCACTGAAGGATAGTTTGATAATGAATAATTGCAAAAGATGCTTACAATAACGGGTCTATAGGTGCTACAAATGAATATAGATTGAGTCATTATAAAACAACACACAATAAGATTAAGACATGGCAATCTTAATCTATATGCTGGATGTCCAGACCCCACTTAGAGGAACAAGGATTTTGTTGCTTTAGCAATCCATTCAAAACAGAACACTATCATATAAAGAGAGGGCTTCATCAAGATGGGCAAAGAGAGACTAATTTCAAGTTATAAAATAGAAAATTAAAGTTTATCAACTGAAACTAGCATGGTAAACCATTTATAACTTTTTCACACAATTAAATACAACAGCAACACAAAGACTTGTCCCACTAAGTGGAGTTGGCTACATAGAGTAAACAACACTATTTGAAT
>JASCZI010030361.1:72774-83174 GCA_036250425.1 Stylosanthes scabra | reverse complement strand
CAGATTCTGCATCAAGTGCACTTGTGGCTTCATCCAGAAGCAAAATCCTTGGATCTTTTAGGATAGCTCTTGCAATGGCAACGCGTTGCTTCTGTCCACCAGATAGCTGTGTTCCATGCTCACCAACCATTGTTCCCAATCCCTATATACAAATCACAAGGTTATAAAGCATTTAAGTTTAGAGTTACATGATTATGAATCCAAAGAATCCTTTGATGTTGTAGAACCTGTGGCAGCTTATCAATGAAATTAGCAGCATTTGCAAGTTCAGCTGCAACTTTAATCTCTTCAATTGTTGCTCCTTCCTTTCCATAAGCAATGTTATCCTTGATGCTAGATGCAAACAACACTGGCTCCTGGCTGACAAGGCCAATTTTTCCTCTTATCCATCTAACCTGAAATTCTCTGATGTTAGTGCCATCAATAAGAACTTCACCTGCCTGTGGATCATAGAATCTCTCAATCAAACTGATAACTGTGGATTTCCCACTTCCACTTTGTCCTACTAAAGCCGCAGTTGTGCCACTTGGAATATGCAGAGAGAATCCATCGAATATCAGCTCCTCAGGTCTGGCTGGATAACTGAAGTAGACATCCCTCAATTCTATATCACCATGAATATCTTCCAATGTTTTTCCAGTTGGATCATAAGCATCAATCTCAGGCTTTCTCTCAATTGTTTGAAACATTTTATAAGCTGCTGCTTGACCTGAAGCAAAAGCACTTAAGCAAGGACTAGCCTCCCCAAGAGACCTAACATACACATAAACAAAATTAGCAAGCAAATAGAATGCATCTAGTTTTATTCCAAATGTGTATATATACTTACATGGAAGCGCTTAACGCAGCAACCATGACATTGACCACCATACCCCCATTGTATCCTTTTTCCATTATCATCTTTGAGCCATACCATACAGCCAAAGCATAACCACAGAAAATGACAAAGGTAACAACACCAAAACCCATTCCAGCTGCTACCCCTTCACTTACTCCTGATTTGTATGCATCTTCAAGACGTTTTTCATAACTAGACACTGCTTGCTTTTCCCCAGTGAAGGATGCAACCTTGGAATATATGTAGGAAAGAAAATAATCAATATCATGGCAGATCCTGATACAAGACTCTGAAGCTAATAATAAATTTAGGCTTTGTTAACTTACAGTTCTTATAGAGCCTATTGTCTGTTCAACTACATGTGCAGCTTTTGCATAAGCATTTTGACCTATGGATGCCATCCTTTCTATGGTGATGGCCAAAGCTGCGCCTGCAATAGCGAGAATCGGAAGAGCGGACAACAAGACAAGAGTTAGAAGCCACCCTCTGACAAATGATATCACATACCCTCCAACAAATGTTGCTATTAGCTGAACAAATTTCCCAACCTGTTTATGCAATCAAGCCTTTTAGTGAATGTTGCAGCAGCCTATGATATATAGATATAGTAGTATTAGCATTACCTTTTCACCCATGGCATCTTGAATGAGGACAGTGTCACCTGACATTCTACCTATGACCTCACCAGTGTTGGTCTCTTTATCAAAGAAAGCAATATCTTGTCTCAGAATAGTATTCAAGTACAAACCCCTTATTCTTGCAGCTTGTCTTTCCCCTGTCACCATCCAGCATACCACCTCTGCAGCATGAAACAATGATCTTCATTGCTGAATAACTTACATGACTAACTATATCGATTTAAGAAAAATCAGTGACCTTAATTATGTACTTACGAAGGAATGCCGCAACACCAATGCCAATTGCCAAGTACACAAATTTGAGACTGATCTGCAATTTTGGGCAGCATAACAGCTAAAGATTATTTTGGTTCTTCACAATTACATACACATTAAGCTGCAAATTAGTTTCCTGGATTTTACCTTGGAAACTTGGTGGACAATATCTTTGCTGTAGAGATTATCCGCGAAGACGTTTGCCATCTGGCCAAAGATTAATGTCATGAGAGGCATTCCCATACCATTTCCAATGGCCGCAACGGTGCCAATAATCATCAAGAAGATGTCAGTGGAATCTGCAAACGAGAACAGCTTGAAGTATGGAACTGTCTCTTTTTGTTTCGCTGATGAACCTGTCTCATCATGTTTGTGGCCATTCTCACGGTCCATATCAGATTACTTCCTAGTACACTGTTTGTAAGGTTGAAATAGAACCAAAAAACTTAGTTAGAAAAATCTTGTCAGGTATAATCACGTTTTTATAGCACCATGTAGTGATTAAATGTGAAAATGTAAAGATACGTGAAGGCAAAGCAAGAAACAAAAGGAGCACATAGACATATTATTGCAACGTGTGCTTCCTGGTAAGTTCCCCAAGGTAGATTCCTTAATGGCCATCCCATAGTGATGCAAAAGGGTTGATACTTGATAATTTGATATCTTATTTTTAAATCTTAAAACACGGACTTGTCCCGCAGGATTTTCAAAAACCAGAACACCAAATTATTACTACATAATAAAATGTTACTGAAGTAAATTGAAGTGTGTGGTGTTGATTCACCAATTTGATTCATATAAAATCCTAGTTGAAGACTTGAAGGTACTATGATTTTCCAGAGAAACAGGAACACACTCTTGAGTTGGTTATCCAGGTAAAAGGAGTCCATCTTTTGACCAACCAATTAACTGAAGGCCAAAAAGTCATGCAATATATGTTACTTATTAGTCATGGTATTGGTTATTAGTAACTTAGTATGGGAGATAAATAATAGATATTACTGTTAATATATTATATTAATAATTAATAGTTATAGGTGAAATTATATGTTATTCAGTATTCACAATTAAAATACCAGCAACTTAGTGAGTGTGGATTGCCTTACAAAATACAGTAACTTAACAAGACTTTGCTTGACATCATGCATGGTTCTATATATATATGGAATGTGACATCCAGAGAGGCCAAAACCACACGCAAAAGTCAAAACTATGTAGCAAAACTCAGAAAAACAAAGGGGATGATAAATATTTTTTCGGCCATAGATACAGAACACCTCGCACACAATATACACATGCATTTATTTATTAATAAAACAGTTTCTAAGTATTTCCGATTCGGACTTTCGGAGGGAAAGAGATGGAAAACAAATGGCTTGTAATGAAAATAAGTTTATTTTATGGGTTATATTATACTAAGATTATTTTCATAATCCATAATTCATACTGTTAATTTTTTTTTTTGTGACAAGAGCTCACTTTTCATTTTTTTTGGACGTTATCTCATTTTTCATTTTTTTTTTGGTTTAGTCCTTACTTTTGAATTAGTTATCTGAAATTAGCAAAATATTTTTGGACATGTGAAACTAGTCATTATTGGTCACATGTGAAACTAGTCATTTAATTTGTGGGTCTGGGTTCTAGGCCCACGATAAGTCCAAAAACCTATCACAACAGACTTGCATGTGAAAAGAAAAGGAAATTTACTCACTATAGAGTATGATCTGATTAGTGGGCTTCGGCCCCATTAACTTCACAAAAAAAAAAAAACAGTATGATCTTATGAGAGCTAATAACTTCTTTGAAAGGTTTTCTCATGATGCGGAGTGTGAAGGAGTTGATAGTTTCCGATCAGCAAGTTTAGGAGAGGAACAACTGAATCGTAGTTGAAAGAAACACTATTAAACCTACTCTATGAGAAAACAAGGTTGAAGCAACAGGACCTAAATTCATCCTTACATTTCAATCAATTTGTCAACTCTCCTTTAAGAATAGACAAAGCCAGCATGATATATAGAAAGACCAAACTGAAGGCAAAGACCTTACTCCTTAGCATATGCATTATTTGATTGAAAAGTTAATTACACATTAAAAAGAAAAAGCTTAATTAGCATATCATATATCCATGAGAGCATGCATTTGGTGGAGGAATGCATGACGATGATCCTGCTCCACGCACCACGTCATCAAACGAATCCCCTTCTTTGGGAGCAATGTGAGAGGCATGTACCCCACAATTCCCACGGGGATTATGCTGGACCCTTGTATGGGCACCACGTGTACAGGTGGACCCCACCCGTAGTCAACGTTGTTGAATCCCAGCCTCCCCCACTCCGATATGAACAGCGTCCCGTAGCTCAAAGGAGGCGCAAAAGGATCATCGCTGCCCGAACCCTTCAAATACCTGCCAAACTCGGAGGGTAATTTCGTCTTTGCGTCTTGTATCATCTTCACCACATCGAAGATCGATGCCTCTCTCACGCACGAAGCGGTGATCGTCACTGGGAAGAAACAGTTACCGTAGAACCCGGCGGGGAGAGGAGGCTCCAAGATTTGACGGCAGTTTGCGAAGAACACAAGCTTCAGATCCGCGCTTGCTTCGAAATCAATGGCTCTTGCTCTGCTTCTCCATAATCCCGCGGCTACGATCTCGAAGGAAGAGCAAGCGAGTCCCGTGAGCCGCTGAAATTCTTGCTTGAGGTTGTTGATTCCATGCATGGGGATGTCTATGTTCGCGTGTTCTAGCTTGTAGCTCGGCATTGGTGGTGGTAGTTTTGGGAGTGACAGTGACGGTACCGGTAACGGTGACGGAGCGAAGTTTCTGTGCCAGATCGGTTCAATGACGGGCTTGTGAAGACCCCTAGCTAGCTCCCCTACAGCATTCAGAAATTGTGCAGCACCAAGGCCATCGCATACGGTATGGCAGAATACCAGCCCTATCACAAATCCTCCGCATGCAAATTGTGTCACCTGAAATTTTACTAGGTTTGTTAGGTAATAAGAATTCAGTTAATATCAGTCAATAATGATCTATTTTTAGATTTTCGATGTTCAATTTCTAAAAAAATTTCAAAAACAAATACAAACTGATTATTAACATTTTTTGGTTGGCTATCCATAGTTTTTTCAAATTTTACCCATTCAATAGCATCTTATATTTCAAAATTTTCCTAGGTAACCAACAAAATTCAGTCGGCTGATAATTTAAATTGAATATTCTATCTATTTAAATTTCAGATGTTTAATTTCTAAAATATAAAAAGTTACTGCTTTTTGTTGAATACACGCTGTTAGATTGGTGTAAGAAGTAGTTATTTGCTATATACCTGCATCTTGACAAGGGGGTCAATGCCTTGGGTTTCAAGAATATCAGGAGGAAGAAGATCATGATATGGAATGGAGTGAATGTCATCAAAGAAATGAACAGATTGAAGGGTGCAATCAGCAGAGGCCTCAACAAACCAGACACCGTCTCCAGAGCATTGAACCTGGAGGCACCCTGCTTCTGATGATTTATGAGTTACGAGGCGTCCAGCAAGAGGGTAGTAAGGAACCAATGCTCTAGACAAGGCTTCTCTTATTACACTTGCAGCTTCAGGGCCATGCCTGAACACATGCAAGGTTCTTGCATCGCACCTTAGAACAGGTATCTTATCTATCATTGATAGGTCTAGTGTGGTCAATGGTGTCTCTTCAGCTGGCTTAACTAGACTCTGTTTTGTTCTTGTCACAGACATGCTGCCCATCATCATGAAACACAAATCACAATAACTAGTAAAGCTTGCTATCAAGATTTGGAATATCAATATGAATTGTGAGTAGTGCTTATTTATAGTTGATCAAATCATTGTATAATTTTTGTATTTCAGGTTCTTGGCGTTTAAGTCTCAACATATTGTTTGGTGGGATTAAGTACAAAACTGAACTCCTCCGCCAAGCATTTTAATGTTTATTGTTATTATTATTATTCCTGTTACTTGCTCTTGTACCTTGTAGCTCTCTGCTTTTTGCTTCAAGGCTTTCATTTTGTTATACTTTTCTTCCAAGTGCATCACATATTATAGGTTTGGAAAATCTTGATAGACTTATTTTGTATATTTTTTATTTTTTTAATATTTATTATTACTTTATTTTTTAATTTATAAATTTATCATAAAAGTATTTTTAAAAAAATATTATTAATATGTCAAAATTTAATCACTAAATTAATTATTAAATATTTATATATGTATTATTAATTTATTTTTAATATATATTTTATATTTATTTTATACTGATTTGATAGATGAATTCAGGTGTAATGTTAACATAACCCTTACAAAATATATTTATCATAATTTATTTGGTCACAGTCACTCAGCCGGCGGCGCAGGAATGAAAAAACCAAACTGATCCAATCCATTCTAGAAAAACCAGTGCCTTGTTTTTTTGAAGCACAAAAAAAGTAATCACCCCCATCCAATTTTAATCCAAATATATTAGTGTTTCTTTTTGTATGATTGCCTTTGAACTTTACGGTAGCACGCAATTCACAATAATTTTCTTTCACTACTTTATATCCCTGAAACAGAAACAAAACAATTGATTTGCACCCTTCTTACTTTGGCTAGAATTTAGATGAGAATCCAGCATCCCTCTTTGGTAATGTCACATTCATCTTGCGTGGCATTGGGTCCCTCTTTTATTTACTTGCCCAAAAACGGTTGCCTCACTCCATTGGTGCAATAATAATAATAATAATGAATTAAATAATTTTTTCCTTACACCAACCACAAACCTCAAACCTCATCTCCTCCGCTCAAAAACACAACATTTTTCATCATCTTTCTTAGTTTCTTGTTTTTTTCTTCCCCTCCCCCTTTTTCATTCTGCCATGGAGTGTGAGCCTCTGCTAAGCACCTCCAACATCATCGACAACCGCGACATACAATACTTCGGACCTTCCAAATCCTTCAGCGATGTCGTAACCCTGAACAACACCGAGATAGTAGAATCCTTCACTCAACAGCAACAACAACAACCACCATTGCTGGCTTCATCCAAGAACAAGAAGAAACTTAGTCGTTGCAAGACTGCTCCAGCCATGATCACAATGAAAGAAATGAAGAAAAAGAAAGAAGCCGAAGCTCCAAAACCTCAAGCCAGCTCCGTGATCAGACAAGGCCTTATCTTGCTTGTCATATACCTCTCTGTTGGAGTTGCCATCTACTCCTTCAACAGGGACCGTTTCTCCGGCATTGAAACCCACCCTGTCATCGATGCACTCTACTTCTGCATAGTCACCATGTGCACCATAGGCTATGGTGACATAGCTCCTCTCACCCCAGTTACAAAGGTCTTTGCTTGCGTCTTCGTCTTAGTTGGGTTTGGATTCATTGACATACTCTTAAGCGGACTCGTCAACTATGTCTTGGATTTGCAAGAAAGCACCATCCTTGCTGGCTTGCAAATGGGGTCTCCAGTTCATCAGGAACACCATGAAGCAGGGTTCTCAGCAAGGAATTACATTATTGATGTGGCAAAGGGGAGGATGAGGATAAGATTGAAGGTTGGTTTGGCTCTTGGTGTGGTTGTTCTTTGCATTGGGATTGGGGGTTTTGTGCTCTACTTTGTGGAGGGTTTGGATTGGGTTGATTCCATTTACTTGTCTGTTATGTCTGTTACAACAGTGGGTTATGGAGATAGAGCTTTCAAGACTCGTCAAGGTCGCTTGTTTGCGGCTATCTGGCTCTTGTTTTCCACCTTGATGGTTGCAAGGGCGTTCTTGTATTTGGCTGAAGCTAGAATTGATAGAAGGCATAGAAGAATGGCTAAGAAGGTGCTGCATAGAGATATCACTGTTGATGATTGGCTTGCTGCTGATATCAACAACACTGGTTTCATCAGGTAATTGTTGATTGACTTACTCTGCTAATTAATTGTTCATGCATAATTGCATATGCTTCTAGATCATTACTGTTAGTATTATTGGTTTTGACAGCTAGCTAGCTATAAATGAGAGGAATCTGAAATCTTGATGTGTGGCAAGACATTTTTAATAAGCACAATGAGACATAAGAAGGCATTATTATATCTCTGATTTGTGTGGTCCGGCATTAGCTCTTGGCTTGGATCTTGTATCACACATGTGACAGTTACATGTCGTTTTCTTAAAAAACAAAAGAAAACAGAAAAGAAGCTGTCTTAGACCTAAAAAGTTGTATTTACTATGCAGAGTCTACAAGTAATGGCAGATAGTGTGAGGCTGTGAGGCATAAATAAATGCAAGCATTCATGCAACTTTTTTCGTCTGGTTGTTTTAAAGAACCAATAACAACAAATGTGTCATTGTGTTTTGATGTTTTCTTAATGAGAATTATTTTTGTCACCTTTTATTGCAGTAAATCAGAGTATGTGATTTTCAAGCTGAAAGAGATGGGTAAAATACAGGAGAAAGATGTAATGCAAATATGTGAGCAATTCAGTAAGCTTGACCCTTCTAACTGTGGCAAGATAACTCTTCCTCATCTCTTGGAGGATAACTCATGACAGGGTACAAGAGGCACTTCATTTGTATATAACTAGGTGATATATGCATCATTTTTTAGCAGGGGATAGGAAGCTGTAAGAATTATGCAGATGTAATGTAGTGGCAGGTATGATTCATGGAATTATTTGTAAGCAAAGTTTTGTACAAAAATAAAAATCAATCAATTTGTGGAGGTAGGTGATTAATAATAAGCCAAAGGAAAGGTTATAGAAAAGAGAAAGCACCCATATCATTTCCATACCATATCCAAGACCATACCATGGAAAAGATTTTCACATTATTACTTTATTATATCATTCAATAGAAAATGTTTCAAGTATACCGAGAACACCGACGTTCCTGTATTTTCAGCCATTGATCTTAATTATATATATATTTTATAATTAAAATCAATTATAATCAACAGTTAAAAACACAGGAACAACTAGTTCCGGGTATACAGAAACACTTCCCTATACAATATATCATTTAATGGCACTCATCTTTACAACTAAGATTTACTGGAGTAAATTTAAAGCAATAAGAAAAAATTATATAAAAAAAAATTGTTTTGCACAAGAATAACAACTGTACTTCTTGTTCCAAGGGAAGAAGCAAAGTCCCAACTCTAATTAATCAGCTACATATTGGGTTTCAGAGCTAACATGGTACATGGACCACTGTCTTTGGACTTTGGGGTGAAGAGAATATGAGAGGGTCCACATGCTCAACTAACACCGGAAATAAAAGAGTAGAGGATCTCATGCAAAGTAAAAGTAGTTAATTTTTTCACTATTCCAGTTCACACTTCATAGATACAAATTTGTTACATATAAACAGTGTGTTAGTACAAAATTGATATATATATATTTTTTGTGACTTTATCATTACTTCATAAGAAAGTTTAGATATTTTCTGTGTGCTGAAATGTTACATGCCACACGTGCTAGACTGTAAGGCATGTAAAAAAGAAAATGAGTGACTGTACTGAATTAAAAATTAAAAAAGTGATTAATCAGAGTTAATAAAGTGGGATTATTTTTAATATGAAAATGAAGAGCCAAGTGCCAGAATGGCCTTTGTTACTTGTGAATGATGCCAAATTTCTCCACCAGATTATTCCCTTTTAATACAAGCCAGTCTGTTTTGGTTTTTTATATGGAAATTGGAATGTATAGTTTCTAGTTTCTACACATTGTTGGGGGGGCCTTTTAATTAATTTTTATAAAATGACAAAAATGATACACCAAAATTTTGATTTCTAGATAACAAAAAGAAGTCCTTTCACAAAATGAAAAACTTAAAAGCAGTAGAAACCACAAACTAGAAAAGTAAAATGGTTAGTTACGTGAGGAGCTGAATTTTCCTATAAATAATGTTGGAAATGACAGTAACAAGATCCTTCAAACCAAAATGAAATGCTACATTAGATCCTATGCCTAGTGTGATCTGATTTTTGAGGCAGTGAACACTTGAACACATGAGAATTATGGATAAGCAGCTGCATAGGTTGTTTGTGTTGATGAATGTTCTTATTGTGTTCAGCTTCTTTGATCTCTCAACAGTAGCAGAGAGTAAGAATCATGTTTCTGCAGTAGGAGATCCAGGAATGAAGAGAAATGAACTCAGAGTAGCATTTGAAGCTTGGAATTTCTGCAATGAGGTTGGCCAAGAAGCTCCTAACATGGGTAGCCCAAGAGCTGCTGATTGCTTTGATCTTTCAAGTAAGTGAGTCCAATTCACACAACAAAATAATATAGATCTTCTGACATTTGTTAAAGAATCTAGTTTTCAATTTTATGATGCATTTTGTTGTAATGTTGTCACAGATTATCTGAAACACAAGGTAACAAAATATGATAACAAACTTGGGGTTGGAAAACCAATTCCTGGTACAAAATCAGGTTCAATTGACATAAACAACACAGACCTTTATGCTGTTGAAAAAGAACTGTATCTTGGTTCATTGTGTGAAGTTGAAGACACACCAAGGCCTTGGCAATTTTGGATGATAATGCTGAAGAATGGAAACTATGACACAAGCTCTGGTTTGTGTCCCATGGATGGGAGAAAGGCTCCACCTTTTAGTAGTCCTGGGAGGTTTCCTTGCTTTGGTAAAGGTTGCATGAACCAACCCATCTTGTGTCATCAAGAGACAAGA
>JASCZI010030361.1:60962-72764 GCA_036250425.1 Stylosanthes scabra | reverse complement strand
TTTCATGGTACTTATGATTTGGATTCTGATTGCAAGGGTGAGAAAGATGGCATGTCTTACTATGAGGTTGTGTGGGAAAAGAAAGTTGATGATGTTGGGAGTTGGATGTTCAAACATAAGCTCAGGACTTCACAGAAATATCCATGGTTGATGCTGTACCTTAGAGCTGATGCAACCACAGGATTCTCTGGAGGGTATCATTATGACACAAGAGGAATGCTTAAAGTTGTAAGTATATATATATATTAGCCTTAATCTGTCAAAATTTTAATCCAAATTGATTAGCCACTATTATTAACCATTTGATTACATGGTTCAGCTTCCAGAATCACCAAATTTTAAGGTCAAGTTGAGCTTAGATATCAAGAAGGGTGGGGGTTCCAAGAGCCAGTTCTACCTGTTAGACATAGGTAGCTGCTGGAAGAACAATGGTGCTCCTTGTGATGGAGATGTTCTCACTGATGTAACCAGATACAGTGAGATGATCATAAATCCAGAAACACCAGCTTGGTGCAGCCCAAAGGGTTTGGAAAATTGCCCTCCATTTCACATCACACCAGACAACAAGAAAATCCATAGAAATGACACTGCAAATTTCCCCTATTCTGCTTATCACTTTTACTGTGCTCCTGGTAATGCTCAACAATTAGAACAACCTGTTAAAACCTGTGATCCTTATAGCAATCCTCAAGCACAAGAGATAGTTCAGTTGTTGCCTCACCCTATATGGGGTGGTTATGGATATCCAACCAAAAAAGGAGATGGTTGGGTTGGGGATGCAAGAACTTGGGAACTTGATGTTGGTGGTCTTTCAAGTAGACTATTCTTCTATCAGGTATGTTAATGTGATTTGAGTTTACGTTTTGTTATAAAAATCATAATAGAAAATTGAATAATAGTCATGTTTTAATTTTATTTGGTATAGGATCCTGGAACACCACCTGCTAAAAGAATATGGACTTCTGTTGATACTGGAACTGAGATATTTGTCAGCACCAAAGATGAAGTAGCAGAGTGGACTCTAAGTGATTTTGATGTTATTCTTACTCAACCAAAGTCATGAACCAAAATAATTTATTTACTTATTTATTTATTTTTATATTTTTCCCTGATTTTTTTTCTATTGTTAAGAGTTAGGTTGATAGGCAGAAACTAACTAGCAAGGAGGAATTATCTGATTGAGACAAAAGGGCAAGGCATCTTAATCTTCTTGCTATGAAGCTTTCAGAAATCACCAAAAGTGATCAATTTTTACTTTATCTTTTTTTCTTTAATAAAGAAGCCACACAGAGCAAATCCAAAAGGCAGCCATTGGAGCATTTGATGTGTGATGTAATATTAATAAAAGAAGTTAGTTCTTAAATACTGATTAAGATAGAGATCATGTATAATTAATTATGGATTTGCAAAACAGGTAGGATGAGTGATTTCAACACACATATCACGGTCCGTGAAGGACTCCATCTAAAGCAATAGGCAATAGTTGAGGCCAAAGGACCTACCACCATGTGTCCCTCACCTAACTTTAACTCATCATTCAACCTAAGTTTTAATCTTGCAACACAAGACAACAAAGCTTCATGGGTTCTAGCTAGCTAGCAACTCCTTCTTTTGTTTTATTCTCTTTATTCTTTAAGGTGAGTTTTAGAATTTCTTAGAAACGAAATTTATTTGATTTAGAAATCATTTTTAATTAAAACATAATTTGCAATTCAACTATTAGCAACCATATTGGAGAATAAATGATAAAAATGTAAAATTATATCCCAAATCAATTCAATTCTCGCTAATTTGCAATTAAAACAAAAAATTACTAATTCCAAGCACAATGCTTGATTTTTAATTCAATTCCAATCTTAGTTTGTTCCAAATATATCCTAAAAATTAAAGAATATAAGTACAATGACAACGATGAGTATAACCATTCTACAACCACCAAAAATGACTTGGGAACGGGGACTTTATGGCATGGCAGGGCAGGGTAGGTGTATTGTAATATTTTATTATTGCATGGCTTAATTCTTGTTTAATGAACAAATAAAATGTTATCGTGACCAATTATATCTCTGTTTATTTTACTATACAATGGAAGATTCTACCCTAATACACCACTAATTAACGAGTTCGAATGTGTGGCTTCCCGCAATTGTGGTATCTTTACTCTTTATGCTTCCCTTTTAACTAAATCCATTAACTACTTTATTAGACTTGGATCCCCACTAAATTGGAGTTGTATCTCTTAAATCTTGTTCCTAATCTTGCTTTGGACATGGCTAGTTTTCATAGAGCCTTTGCTTTACACGAACAGTTGCTTTCATAGTTAGATGTTTTTGCTCTATGGTCTTGGGAAAAATGCTATTATATTGTACTATTTTCAATTTATTTTCTCTCTAAAACTAGAAAACTATTAATAAAAATTCACATGATTCATTAGGAAAATTGTCATACACTCAATAGTCCTTATCCCGTAGACGTGGGACTTCTAATATGTGATCGTTTTCCTTTCTGGCATAAAGGATGCTATTTGTTCATGAATAATAATTAGCCAAAATGGGTTTGGCAAGTGGCAAACGGTAATTTCAACAGCACAAGAAAGTGACACAAGCTTTAGTAGTGTAGTACAATTGAGGTCTCCTTGGAGCTGCTTCTTTTCTTTCGCAATGAAGAAATTTGAAGTGGTGGTACCATTTACAAGTAGTACATTGAACTTAGCATATAGTAGTAGTACATGTTGTACTACAATCAATCTGAAATTATTAATACTATACTATATATAGAATAGGATTGCATCATATTCATATCTATTAACACCACTCAGAGTCAGTCAGAGATAATCCTAAATCTAATTGCATAATCTGAGAATCCAGTTGTTTTGAAATGAAAATATTTGATGCAAAGAGAAAGAGAAGAGATGACAAAGACTGGGAACAGGCAGAGCATGAATGGAGCTATCAATAGACACATTGGTCACTCAGTTAGAGAGGGCAACAAACACATAACATATACATACATAGATAGATACACAGAATCTCATTCTCATCTATTGTGGCTACGCTCATGCACTGCCTCTTCCCTGGCTCTCTCTTTCTTTCTCCTTCTTTATTTTATCTTTTCCTTGTGATTACTTTTGGAATAACTGCTGCAATAATCTACTCCATTTTTATAAATCCTAGCTTTACAACTGCTCTATTGAATTGCCTTTAACTGCTCCTATTATTCAGTTCCCTAGTTCTTCTATCAATTCAATATTCCACAGTTGTGGGGCTTAATTTAAAGTCTATACTTTAAAGTGAACAATTAGTATGTATATCTTTGTGTGTTTTGTAACATGAGTTCCACAAACATGAACATAGATTTTGTATTTGTATTCATATTTATTTATACATACCTTGCATTATTCACAGGGTACAGATACTGTCATGGCATTTCAATAAGCATTTCAAGATCACATTGAATTGGATGGAAACAAGTACGTTGGAGTGGGGAGTGAATTTCAACTTTCAAGTATTGTGTTGCTGTAACCTGTGAATTTTGATTCTCAATTTCTCATATATACAGAGACCATAATCAGACGAGTACAGTCCAACCCAAATGTTACATTAATGTTAGGCCAGGTTGGACCAAAATATCATGCTTTTCAATAAACTTTTTTACAGTGTATGTATATAACTATCTATTAAACTTTCTCTATTTGGCTGAGACTGTAGCTCAGATGGCAAATCATTTGCCTCTTAAATGCCACATCCCAAGTTCAAATCCTTTTGATGGAACAAGAGTAAACTTGTATTGTAATGGGTGGGTGAGTGTGTAGGGTGTGGTGTTTAGGTGATACAGGATTGGGGGTTGTCTAATCCAATGAAAAAAAAAAAAAAACTTTCTCTATTTGTGGCATTAACCCTTCTCCTGAAACTTCTTAATCAGTGCCAATATAATAGCTAGCTACTTAAATGAATCTAACTATGCGACCGAAAATAATTCAATCATGAATAAAACATAAGATAAATATCTCATTCAATTTAATAAATAAACAAATTTATATTACAAAAAATATTAGATGATCAATATCTTTTATTTATATTTGTTTTGCAGTCTATTTTTTGTAATTCTTTTGTCGGAGCTTGTATTTTTTCCTTCATTCATAAAAAACATAGAACAAACATATCGTATAATTATATTATCAAATAATCATACACATAATTTGAGGCTATGCTATCATAATTTCTGCCTTTTTATCTAACTCTAGCATATCTTATTCAAAATACAAGAGCTTTTCTTTTTAAGCATGTGAAGTACAAAAATGAGTCCCCGAACTAATAGTCAGTAAAGCCTGAATTCATCAGTTGGTGTTACTACGAAGAACTGAAAGTTGCAATTGCATCCATTTCTTCTTGCAACAGAAGAGCATCAATAAATACATCAAGATTCTCACCTTGCATTACATCATCTATTGAGTGATAAGTTATACCAACTCTGTGATCAGTTACACGACCTTGGGGAAAGTTGTATGTGCGGATGCGTTCAGATCTATCACCACTGCCAATCTGTACAGTTTGATAAACTCTTTAAGTCAATCCAAAAATCAAACTATGGTATAGGCAATTCAACACAGTTCACTACAAAAAATTCTCCAACCTGTTCTGACCGAAGTTTTGATCGTGTACTATGCACTCGGAACCTTTCCATTTCAAATAGCTTTGCACACAGTACTTTAAGTGCTTTGGCTTTGTTCTGAACAGAAATAAGAAAGCATATGCAGAATGTAAAAAGCGAGAGAGAGAAAAAATTCAAACACAATAAAGAGAACTGTCTTACAGCAAGCAAAATATCAAATTCGTCAATAACCTAAATAGAAAGATATAACAGTCAATAAGCTTCCAATATGTTTTCTAGCTTTTCTTCAAGTTAAAGTCTATGCACTCAGAAAGTATTGAAATAAAAATGTGTCAATACTGAAAAATTGCTTTCTCTAAACAAACACAAAGCCAAGGAGCATTAACTGTGCATCAAATTTGAGATACCTTTACTGATGGAACACATTTCCTGTTAAAATCATCGAATGAAAATTAAGCCCAATATTTGAAAAATACTTACTTGATGCTGAGAACGCTCATCTTGTATAGCAACTGTAATCCCTGTTGGAATGTGAGTTATTCTAACAGCACTGTTTGTTGTATTTGCATGCTGACCACCTGAACCACCAGATCTGTAGGTATCAATTTTTAGGTCTTCATTCTTCAACTGAACATCAACCTGCATAATGGGCACACAAGAGAAGACAAGTAGGAACATATCATATTGTCTCATAATAGACTCTACATAAAGATACCTTTTCCTTTTGAGTTATGCGCAGGGAACAAAATGTTAAAACTACTGCTTCATATGCTTAAATGCAAAGTGCTCATTTTTTATATAATGGAACACTCATTCATAATGATAGCAATTATTTAATTACCTCATCAGCCTGAGGGAGGATAGCAACAGAAACAGCACTTGTATGAACTCGTCCTGATTTTTCTGTCACAGGAACTCTCTTTTTTAAAAAAAAAAAAAAAAAAAAATTATTAAACAAAGGAAAAATAGTCAGCAATGACATAAAGTAGATTTGTTCATTGAAGGTAAAAGGTTGTAGACAAAACCTGTACTCTATGAATTCCACTTTCAAATTTTAGCTTCCCAAAAGCACCATCACCTGCAATTGCTGCACTAGCTTCCTGAGAAAGTTAAGTTCAAACAAGAAATCCATCAGTTGGAATGAAAATGCAATTCTATTATATCAAGAACTCGAGTAAAGCACAGAAATCTGATCATACAGAATGTATGAAATATGTACCTTGTATCCTTTAAGATCTGATTGAGCAATATCTACTACTTCAAATTTCCAGCCATTCTTGTGAGCATACTTTTCATACCTGTATTATGTTAGACAATATCACTTTTTAGAAAACTGTAACAGTAGTTTCAGTTTGATTTCGATTACACAAATGCAATCTTACATTCTAAAGATGTCCATTGCAAACAAAGAAGCCTCTTCCCCACCAGTGCCTGGTCAAATGTGGTAAAAGCAAATGAAAATGGCAACAAAATGAAGTCAAAACGAGACAAAAGAAGAAATGATCAACAATTCAACAAAACCCAAGACAACCTCACAGACATTCATCAAAGCACAATTTTGATTAACGTTAACAATACATATTCTTATTCAACAGTGACACATCACCTGCTCTGACCTCCAAAATGCAGCCCCTTTCATCAGCATCGTCCTTAGGAAGTAAGGATTTCAACAGCAAATGTTGCAGTCTTCGTTCTTCCTCTATGGCCTGCCCCATTTCCTCTGTCGCCATGTTAAGCATGTCTTTGTCTTCAGAACATTCAGCCACCAGTGACTTCAAGCCATCAATTTCCTACACACAGTAAAAGAGTAACATAAGTTAATACAAGACAAAACAAAAAAATCTGCCTAACATTACTCTTCACCTTTCTCATTGAAAGAAACACCGAAAAAGCAAGCATAAAAAGCATGAAGAGAGTTCAATACCTTCTGTTTAGCCCTCAACTCATTAATAAGGTGTACCGAACCGCTCAGCTTACGAAGCTCCTTATTAGCTCTTGCGTATTCTGATGGTGGAATTTCCGGCTGTCTTCAAGTAACAACAAGAATTAAAACATAAGATAACGCATGAACAATGAGATCAAAGCTACAAATTGTAAAGAAACAAGGGAATTGAAAGAAGGCATTGCATTACCTGATTGAGAAGATTGTTGAGAGTGGCAGACCTGTACTCAATAGCAGAGAGTCTCTGTTCCATTATGCTTAAGAGATCCGTAGACAGTTGAGGTTGCACTTCTGTTAACGAATCAATTCAAACTCGATCAATCTCAACTTCAAATGAATTTCACACATCATCAAGTAATTAATGCAACGAATTTTGTAGAGAATAAAGTTTCATTCAAAATAATTAGGTTAAGTAAACAAGGAAGGAATGGAATTAGTACCGGCGGAGTAAAAACGTCGGGAAAATGGAGTTCGAAGGTGGAATACTGAGTGCGGGAATGGCGGCGTTGATTGGAACTGCTTCAGCGAGGTACGAAGAGAACGCCAAAAAAATCTTGCAGGAGTTCTCATCTCTCTATTTTTCGGTGTGATGCTGAAATCCAGATTCCGAAAGCTTCGCTGTGTTCAGTTCACGCTAGACGGCACGCCACCACCTTTCGGTTTCAGGGGGTAATCAAATGAAGGTGAAACTGAAAACTGAAAAACTGAAAACGAGTGACGACAATCCATGACGGCATGACAAAAGCCCAATAACCAGTTTGCTATTTAAGCCCAATAGTTTTTGGTTGAATATTTAAGCCCAATTTACTTTACTATAAATTTATCATTTTATCCTTGATCGTGAACATGTCAAAAAAAAAATCCTTTGTTTAAAAAAAAATTCATTTTAACCGTGAAGAAATTAAATACTTCTTTTAAGTTTTAACCATTAAACCCTGACCCAAAAAAAAAAGTTTTAACCATTAAACTAAAATCATAGTTAATTGACTTTAATATTGGTTACAAACATTTTTTTATACACTTTACATACTAATATACATTGTATTACTAGGTGTATAAACAATTTTACCAACTAGATATAACCAAATTAACTCAAATCCAACAAAAATCATAGTTAGTTGAGGAAGAAGGAGAAGGAAAAGACTCGTAAAAATAAAAAGGAAAACTTAATTAAGCTTGTTACCAAAATTACTTCTGTAATTATTGATTATAGATGTATAAAAGTCTAAAATTAGAAATATACTTATCATTGATTTGTTAATATAGGATATCGACAATATTACAGCAAAAATGTGATCGATAATATATGAAAAATCTTATATGTTTACTTCAATTTGGTTTTGGAAAAGCATGGATATAATAATACAATCACTTAGTCATAAACTAATAATTCATCATTTTTCATACACAGATATAGATATAAAATAATAAACTTACATTATTGGCATCAAATGGCCATCGAGTTTAGCTAGGTATTTTTGTTCTTTGAGATTCATAATTTTGACCACTACTCACATTAAAGGTAAATATAATTTAAGGTTAGTGCTTGCCAACTTAATTAGTAGTAGTATTAAATTGTAGAAAATAGTTTCAGGTAGCATCTAGAATCTACCACTGTTTTTTATTTTCATGTTACCATCATTTCATGTTTGGAGACTTGGAGTAGTCAATATAGAGTTCATTATTCGACCACAAATTTTATCAACGGCTCGTGGATAATTATTAGCACCACTAAACTTACTTAGATGAATCGAATTTTCCCAAGTTGATAGAACCTATAGGGTGGTAAAGTTCTTTGATCTTTCAACACTTAATTAGCAAGGAGTGACAAAAATCACATGAGATAATAATATGGCCTGAAAATAATACTAATGATAACTTGTTTTTGGTTCTGCGTGGTTAATCTATCAAAAAAGAAAAAAAATAATTAAAATCAAATACAGTGAATTTAATCGAAGGATATCATAAAAACTCAGAATGACTCATATCATAAAAACTCAGAATGACTCATATAATAACTAAGACCAAGAATGCTTATCACTCGTCTCCATATCTTCCAAGTAATCTTATTGATATGCAAAATTTCGTATATAATGCTGCCAAGAACTTGTTGGGGATAAGTACAAAGAAACAATGAATTGAGGAAACTGGCCTCCAATTCATGTTAAGTGATTTAAGAAACACCTAACGCACGAAAGAGGTGGATATTAGAAGATTCAATGCAATTGCAATACATCCATCCACCAGCAGTGAACTCAGCACAATACAATCTCCATCACAACAAATACTTTTCAACCACAGTCCGGCCAAACTTCTCTTGGACGTCTCGTGGTGTTTCAATCTGAGAAAACCAACAAATTCACATCAAATACAATGAGGGAATAATCATTTAGAATAATTGATCAGAAACATCAGCAAGATGCTAAGTTACTAACCGCATTAAGGGCTTTGAAGACAGCCTTAACTGTGTTATGCGGATTTCTGGAACCGACAACCTATCAAGGGGAACTTGATTAGAGCAAGGACCATATTTACAGGAATACATTTATTGATTGTATTCAAATGTCAGTTACCTTTGACTTGACATTCTTAAAACCAGCTAAATGCAGTATGGTTTGGACTATTCTACCGGCTTTCATGCCAGTTGTGGTCGAAGCAGGCCAAAGGTACACCTAAAGCATATATAGATGGAGTAATATCAACTATTAACAAGGATAAGCAAAAGATTTGCAATTCTATCCACAAAAACAAAGCCCCTTTACAATTTCATTTGTAGAAGCTAAAATTAAGAGAGATAAATGTGGGAAGTACTACTAGAAGCATGATGGATTACATACCTTTGTCTTTTTATATGATGTTTGTACAGCATGTGCAATTGTGTGTTCCTCGTGTCGCTCCACATAATGCAAATTCTGAAAGCATTTCTCATATGCCTGATTGTGGAAAAATCAATGATTAATTCAATACTCTACCAACACAATAAATTATCAAACATAAATCAGTCAAGGTCTACTTTCACTGAGGTAAAAATAAAATATAGGTATTCTTATTATTGCAAGGGATGATAAACACATATTGAGTTCTTCTAATCCGGCAATGAAAAGATCATCAGTATACGGATTATTGTGCATGCGTTTGTCTTATATAAATATATAATGCAACCTACACTTCGTGTTCAACTCTCTTCAATTGACTCAAACAAAAGTGTGCAGTAAAACGAGATCCAAATTTAATTTGGAATTAAAATAATGGATATTGGATAATAAACAGTTTCGAAAGTAAAATTCAACAACACAAGATATATGTACACTTCTATAAGAATTAAGAATGATCTGTTAATTGAATTGCAAGAAAGCATGTTGAAATTAGGAATAATTGCAAGTTTTTGTACTCAGTAAAACTTGTAAGGTTTGATTGAAATCCTAAAGCAACTTATGGTGGAACAGAGGCCACCAACCCAACTCTCGCTTGTGAACAGATTAACTGCCAAACAACCTTAAACAGAACTTGAGAGGCAAAATAATATAGTCAAAATACCTTCTGAAGGGCAACTGGAACGGCAGGGCCTTTGGCTTTGGCAAAACCGACAACACCATTATAGTTGCCGCAAGCTAACATAGCAGTGTACTTAACAACTTGTCCTCCCTACATCATGAAATAGAAAACAAACTAAGCACGTAAAAGGAAAAGGTAGAAACGATGGAAGGAAGCAAAAATTTGTGGAGTACCTTAGTGACTTTACACGTTCTGTTCACATCTATCAATTTCACATCAAAACCCTGGTAACATATACAACATCCCAAAAGGAACAAAATCTCAAGTTAGATATCTTAAAAGCACAAATACGACAGCGGAAAAAAGTAACCAAATTTAGAAAAGCAAATTAGCAAACAACACAATGAAAGTGCACAACGTAAAGATCAATAAGAACTCTTCTATAAACTACAAAAGAAATGCCATATCTTAAAAGAAGATCAAAATATACCATGTATTGTATACATATAACAAATTCCAAAAAAATCAACATAGGTATTTGTATATATTAAGATGGATGTGAAGCAAGAAATACAGGGTACCTAAATAACGGGTCAGTTTTGGCACTTAGCACACAAAAAATCATTCTTCTTAAATAGTATACCCATGAATATCCGCATGGGAAATTCAGGCAAGGGATAACAATAGAATTCAATCCCGGGCAAACAGAAAAATATATAAAATGCCATTATTTCACTAAAGCATATGCCAACAATTTATATGACATCTGCTTATTAGAGACAATAATAAAATGTAAAAGCTCTTATTCAATTGGACTTGTCAGAAATTTCAGTTTACTCTCCAATCAAATTCACTGCAGAAGGAAATGATTCTAAAATCAAACAAACATACCAAAGATCAACTAGCTTATCCTTTCTCTCATGTATGTGTTTATTCAGACAAAGAATATGACAACAAAGTGGCCCATAAACTTCTGAGACAATATATGGATAAAAACTTTTCTATCTATAAGCAGAGTATAAATCAGAGGCAGTGATAAATTTTTCGCACTGTGCTTGAAGATTCAGCATGAAATAAGGTAAACAATGGTCTTGTTTAAATTTACAGCAGAAGCTAGATCTTTAAGGTCATGTTCTGCAGAAAACTTATCTTCGAGGCAACATATACTAGATTCAAAAATACATGTCCCAGTTTATTCACAAGGGATACAATCAAATGCAAGAGTATCCTTATGGTATCTATCAAGAAAACTTACTACTTGCATTTTCAGTGCACAGAAACAAATGAAGCGAACAAAATAATGCATTTCAATTCTCTAAGAACATTACTATGAGATATTTTACTCGGTAATCTACACTCATGAGTAAAATAATTGATAAAATGAAGCTAATGAGCATGAATTAAAAGACTATGAAAATATTAGGCATGTGTGTGATGTGAATACCTTCCTGTAAAGAGGTTTTCTCTTCTTCTCAGTCAACTCATTCCTCTCCTCGGCGAGATCCCTAATCTCTTCCTCCAAAAGCTTACCCTTCCTCCCAAAAGTGTACTCAAGTTCAGCAAGTTTCTCCTCCAGTTTCCTATCGATAGCATCGAGCTTCGCCAGCAGTATGTTATCTTTCTCCTTCATGTCATCAAACTCCTCCTCCTCCTCATCATCATCATCTTTATCTTTAGCATCCTCATCAGCTGCTGCATCAGCATTCTCTCCCGGAGTTATTCGATCCTCCTTCTCGAATCCAGCATTCTGCAAC
>JASCZI010030361.1:49334-60952 GCA_036250425.1 Stylosanthes scabra | reverse complement strand
CGTAATTGGCAGGGTTTTCAGGATCATAAGCCTCCTTCCACTGCACCAACCTCATTGCCCTGTTCAGCTTGTTCTGCAAAACAAATTTCTGCTTCTGATCAGTCACCACCTTGAGTCGATTCATGAGCTCCCCAATTACCCTGTACTCAGGACGCAGCTTGAAATGTTTATCCTCAAACTGATCAATCCTCCTCATTAGTCTGAAAGCATCGTCCAGCGTCTCCGCCTCGGCGAAACTGTCAAGCAATTCTTTATGCCTGTTGAACTTCTTCTCGAAGTCGTCGAAGCGATTCCGCAGTGCCTCCCGGGTGAACCTCTCATCGTCTTCGTCGGTGTCGGAATCGGAAGGCTCCTCTAAGAGGTTGAGACTGGATTCCTTATCCTTGAGTCTCTCCTTCTCGAGCTTTTCAATGAGGGGACCCACGCCCATGTAATCCTCTTCGCATTCGGCGTCGATGTCGGCGGTGTCCAATCCGGCCCTAATTCGCTGATCTCTCTCACGGAGCCTTTCGTTCTCCACATCGGCGAGAAGGTCCTGGACTATTCTCGAAGATGCTGATGTGGACGGTTCAGCAGAATATCGACGGTTTGGGAGAGTGAAGATTGAGGGTGAGGGTTTGAAGTGCGGCTTGGGTGGGATTCTGAGGGTATTGGTGAGGTACCTGCGTCTGAGAATGTGTGAGAGGGCATTTCTGCCGGACTGAATGTAACCCATAAAGGACAGCAAGGAGCTCCACTGTTAAGGTGGTAATGGCGCCAGAGGGAGAGCTTGCTGGCGGTGAGGTGAGGTCAGTGGTGGCGCGGTGAGTCGGTGACCCGTGAGTGGTGGCGTACTGCCGTGAGGCGTGTCTGAGAGTGAGCCAGTGAGCTGAGGTGAGTGAGTGAACCCTAAACCCAAAAAACTCAGCCTGGCCAGTCTTTTTTCGGCGGGTTATGTGGTCCGGCCCGACGAATTTCGGCCCATTTTATTTTATTTTAGCAGTGAGTTTTTGGAGGGCTACGCAGGCTGACCTGGTAAATTTCGGCCCGTTTGTTACCCTATAGTAATGATATTTCTATGACCTCACCAAAAAAATAAAAAAGGGTAATATTTCTATGAGTATAATTGGATGAGTACAATTTATATAGGGTGTAGTAGGTCAAAATTAGAAACTTACATTACATTAAAACAATAAACTCACATTATTGGCATCAAAGTCCCATTGAGTTTAGCTAGGCATTTATATTCTTTGAGATTCATAATTTTGGCCACTCACATTAAAGTAAAAATATGATTTAAGGTTAGTGCTTACCAACTTAAATAGGAGTAGTATGTATTAAATTATAGAAAATAGTGTCAGCTAGCCTCAAAAATTGAAATCCACTTCCTTTTGTTTTTTCATCTTACCATCATTTCATGCATTTGGAGTCAATATAGAGTTCATTATTCGACCACAAATTTTATCAACGACTCGTGAAATGATGAATCGAATTTTCACAAGTTGATAGAACCTATAGAGTGGTTTAGTTCTTTGATCTTTCAACACTTAATTAGCAAGGAGTGACAACGCAAAAATCACGATATAATCATATAATAATATAACATTACACATACATGATTTGATATTGCAAAAAGGTTGTTGAGTTCTACATACAAATTTTGAAGCTTTGTTTGATTTTCACAATTTCATTTCATGGAGATAACCGTGTTTTGTATGTTACCAGATCTTTAATCTAATATAAGGAGATTTAAGTGACTCGTTAAATTATATAAACTACTGGGTTTTTTAAAAAATAATCTTTTATATTGTATCTAAACTCAAGAAAAATTTTTCAAAAATGAGGAAATGATGTTTATAAGAATAATTTTAAAAATGAAACCACTAATATATATATGTGAATATTATTTATATTCATTTCTAATAATTTCAATCCATGAAAAAGAGTGGTCCATTTGTCCCCCAAAAAAAGAGTGGACCAAATTAGAGAAACAAGCACAAAGGTATTTTGGATAATTGAATTATCAATTTTTTTTTATTAAATTTAACGACCTTAAATCATAGGTTTAATATTCACACACTCACTCACACACACTTTTTTTTTATTCACTAGAAAATTTTGGGATTTTATATTCCTCCATGAGGATTAAAACTCAGGTGCAGCTCCTTATGAGTTCAATTAGTTGATCTAGGCATTAGCTACAAATTATAATTTTATCATTTGATCTCAATTTTAATAAACTTATTCACTCTGTTATGGTGTTGCTATTGCCTCCTCCACCATTGTTGTTACTGTAGCCGTCATTGTCATCATCGTTTCTTCTTCTTCCTCTTTGTTGTCCTTTTCTTATTTTTCTCCTCCTTCTTCTCCCCCTTCTCTTCCATTGTTACGTTGCTATTGTTGTTGTTGCTGTTGTTGTTGACTTGCTATTGATGACGTTTTTCTTCTTCGTGAATTGGATTTTCATAAAAAATAGAAACAAATTTTCATGAAAAAGAAAAATGGATTTTCATATAAAAACTGAATTGAATTTTCATGAAAAACAGAAACGGATTTTCATAAAAAAAATTGAATTGGATTTTCACAAAAACATAAATGTATTTTCATAAAGAACATAAATAAATGGATTTTCTTATTCTTCTTCCTCCTCCTCTTCCTCTTGATTCACATTGATTTACCTTGATTCATATTCATTTATATTCATACAATTTCAACGTTAAAGCACACGAATTAACCATCAATAAATTATTTCACTGATTTAAACCCTAAACCAGCTACAAAATATAACGTGATTTTCAAAAATCTGCACGATTTGCTCTGTTGCATCTGTAGATTCAAAATCAGTTGTCATTGTGTAAATAATTGAATGAAAAACGAGGATGAAGGTCGTGCAGAAGAAATCGAAAAAGGAGGAGGAAGACAAAGACGAGAGAAAGAAGAAGAAAAAGCGAAGAAGGAAGAAGAAATTGCGTGATAGGTGTGGTTGGCGATGAAAAAAAGACGCGTAAATGATAAGTAATTTGATTGAACTTAGTTGCTAAAATGTTTTGTTGAGTAGAAATATTGTTTCGAAAATATTCTATTGAAATCGTACTTATATATCCTAAGATCTGGTCAAAGTAACATGATTTAAGGTACAAAACCAAATTGACCGGCAGGTAGGATCAATTAATTGGACCTATGAAATATATGTTGCATAATGTATATGCAACTCACAATAGCGACGGATATAAAAGTGACACAAATTATGGTCATATCATATGGTTTGGAAAGGAGACTTTGTAGTAGGAAACTAGGAATACGAAACATGCGAACCCTCTTATATGCGACTAGTTTGAGGAAAGACTAAGAGACAGCAATGTATAGCCGTAGGATATTTAGGGGCCTATTACTAAATGTGGATTGGACTAAACCTCGTGTTGAGAATTCACTTGTATATTTGTTTTGGAATAATGCTACACTTTTATAGTAGACCTCAAATTTACATATAAAAAATATAATACAATTAACGTATTAAATAATTATTATATTTTTATACGAATATTAGCTCGGTATTTACTAAAAAAATATGCACATATTGGGATTTTTTGTTTCGAAAATAATTGTGTATTTATGTTGCTTACCTCTATTTTATAATAATAAACAAATAATGTTTTTGTTTTTCATTATACATACTTAATTGATGTTTTAATTAGGTTAAATTAATTTATAGATCCTATAATTTTATAAAATTTTTAATTAAATTCCTATATATTTTTTTCTTTCAATTAGGTCCCTATATTATTTAAATTTTATAATTAGGTCCCTGTCGTGAGGAAAATGTTAGAATTAACGAAAAAATTCTTCTCTAAATTAAAGATATCACAAAAACTAATATCTAACTCGCTAAAGATGACATTTTTCTCTATTTTAGAATGATAAAATAAACATTCTTCCTTTTTTAAACATACTTTAAACTTCCTAAAGATATAAGATTTTGATTCATGCAAGTTGAGAATATTTTTAAAGAATATTGATGAAACATGTAAATGAAAAATATATTTAGATAGGTATAAGCCTTACGTAAAGAGTAAAATACGAAAATAAAATTCATATTTTATAAATATTTTCTTTTAATATTTATTGTTATTACGAATCTAATTACAAATTTAAAAATAATATAAGAATTTAATTAAAATGAAAAAAAATATAAAGACCTAATTAAAAATATGAAAAAATTATAAAAATTAGTTGAGTAATTAAATCTTTTAATTATTTTATGATACTAGCTAAAATGTTTTGTGCATGAGCTCAAATATCTTGTATATATAGCCATTGTAATTCACTTCTCAGTTCTCAATATAGCTATTGACTGAAATCTAAAGAATAAAATAAACTAACAAAAGGAAAGGGTAATAGTAAGAAATATTTTTATTATACTATTAAATATATTTGATTATTCTTCTATTAATGAATTTTGCTAAAGAGACTAGTCCAAATAAATTAGGTAATGATGATTGAAACAGCGTGTTAGGATGGATTGGAAGCTTCATTGCGGATGCAACAAGTATCATCACCACATATTATGGAACGAAGCATGTGAAAGATCAAACATGTATGTATGAAATCATGAATCATGAATACATCCGCTGGAATTTTATGGATACATTTTGCTATAATAATTAAGGGGAAAAGAGAAGAAAAGAAAAAGAAAGAATCTCGTTTTGTTTGTTTAGAAAAAAGAAAAAGAAAGAACAACCAAGTCAACCAAACAACAAGACATTCAAGCTTGTATTTCTCTTTTAAAAATGCATTAGTAACACATATTATAATCCTACCACAAGTCACAACCCACATATGATTGGACCATATATTTTATATTTATATTTATATTTAGGTAATGTAATATCTATCACTATTCATATCATGTTTTCTATTTATATCATGAAAAATATAAATATTAGCACAAAATAATTTACAAAACATATAAATATAATATACGACAACATAGAAACAGTTATATATAGTACATAAATAATGTACCTCAACACAAAAATTAAAATAAAAGAAGAAAACAAAAAATATATAAAAGTGTAAAGTGGTACACATAGGTTAATTATAATATTATAATATATAAAATCAGGAAGTGATTTAACTATTTTCAAGTTGAATTCCATGTCAGAAAGTGTTTGGATTAATACCTCCATATTCTTCCAATCAATTTTAGTAGTTAATGACAGATGCCCTGCTATTCTTTTCAAAGCTTAATTTGAAGCAATGAAATTTATACAAAGAACAAATCAAACTTTAATTTTCCATTCTACATAAGCAGGAACCATCTTTACCTCCATTACACAGCTTTTCAGCTTGGTTGTTAGAGATGACAACCTTCCAATTCCAACATTCTATTCTCTTTCAACTGATTCTTATTCTTATATCTCTCCTTACATTGAATACAACAGCATCACCAAAAACAGAAGCAGAAGCACTTGTCAAATGGAAGAACACACTCTCCCATCCTCTTCTTTCTTCACTAAACTCATGGTCACTCACCAACTTCAACAAACTTTGCAGCTGGGAAGCCATTCTTTGTGACAAAACAAACACAACAATCACCCAAATAGACCTCTCTGGTTTCAGCCTCAGTGGTACCCTTGATGCCTTGGCTTTTTCTTCTCTTCCAAACCTCACTCATTTCAACCTCAGTGGCAACAACTTCAATGGATCATTGCCATCTTCCATGGGAACTCTCTCTCTCTCCAAGCTTCAATATCTCAGTTTTCACAACAACAGTTTTAGTGGCACCATTCCTTATCATCTCACTAGTCTTCCCAAGGTATGGTACCTTGACTTTGGGTCAAACTATTTTGCATCTGGAAACTGGTCTCAATATTCATGTTTGCCTTCACTAACATACCTTGACTTGGATCTCAATTCATTCACTCCTGAATTTCCAAGTTTTGTGCTCAAGTGTCAAAGCTTGACTTTCCTTGACCTCTCCCAAAACACTTTCAACGCCACAATACCAGAATCCATGTTTACCAATTTGAGCAAGCTTGAGTACCTTAACCTCACCAACTGTGGTCTGCAAGGACCACTGTCCTCCAATTTGTCCAAGCTCACAAATCTCAAAGAACTTCATATGGGAAACAACATGTTTACTGGTCCTATTCCAGAAAACATAGGATTGATATCAAGCCTTCAGGTTCTTGAGTTGTACAATATTTCAGCCCATGGTGCAATTCCTGCATCATTAGGCCAACTCAAGAACCTCCAACATCTTGATCTAAGAAACAACTTTTTGAATTCTTCAATTCCTTCTGAACTTGGCCATTGCAACAATCTAACCTACCTTGCTTTGGCAGGCAATAATCTCACTGGTCCTTTGCCTTTATCATTATCTAATCTGACCAAACTCTCAGAATTGGGATTATCTGAAAATTCTTTTTCTGGTCAAGTTTCTGCTTCACTGATCTCTAATTGGACCAAGTTGACATCCCTGCAAATCCAAAACAATAATTTGACAGGAAATGTTCCCCCAGAAATTGGCTTGCTGAAAAGGATCAATTATCTCTATTTGTATAACAACACATTGTCAGGTCCAATACCTGTTGAGATTGGAAACTTGAAGGAAATGATAGAATTAGACCTTTCAGGGAACCACTTCTCAGGTAAGATTCCTCCAACCATTTGGAATCTTACAAATATGAAAATATTGAACCTTTTCTTCAATGAGCTCTCTGGAACTATTCCCAAAGATATTGGAAACTTAAAGTCATTGCAGATTTTTGATGTCAACAACAACAAACTAGATGGAGAGTTACCAGATACCATAGCTCAACTAACTGCTTTAAAGCATTTTTCTGTGTTTAGCAATAGATTCTCTGGCAACATTACCCGAGATTTCGGAAAGTATAGTCCTAATTTGGATACTATCTACCTTTCAAACAACACTTTCTCAGGAGAATTGCCACCTGACCTGTGCAATGGTGCTGCTGTGTTAACTATTTTGGCAGTCAATAACAACAGCTTTTCCGGGCCTTTGCCGAAGTCCTTGAGAAATTGTTCAAGTCTAACTAGACTCAGGCTTGATGTTAATCAACTCTCTGGTAACATCACAGAAGCATTTGGGGTTTATAAAAGTCTTGAATTCATCTCACTAAGTGGAAATCACCTTGTTGGTGAGCTTTCTCCAAAGTGGGGTGAATGTGGCAACATAACCAGGATGGAAATGAGCAAAAACAAGCTTTCAGGGAAAATCCCCTCTGAGTTGGGTAAGCTGAGTAGACTAGCATATCTTCGTTTGGATTCCAATGAATTCACAGGCAATATCCCACCTGAAATGGGGAACTTAGCCAAGCTCTTTATGTTCAACATGAGCAAGAATCATATGTCTGGAGAAGTCCCTCAAAGTCTTGGCAGATTGGCTAATCTTAATTTTCTTGATTTATCAGACAACAATTTCATTGGAAGCATCCCTGAAGAGCTTGGTAATCTTCAGAAATTACTAAGCCTGAATTTAAGCCATAACAATCTATCAGGGGAGATACCATCTGAACTTGGCAATCTGTTAGCACTTCAAATCCTCTTAGACCTCAGCAGCAACTCTCTTGCAGGGGAAATTCCTCAAAACCTTGAAAAGCTTACAAATTTGGAGGTTCTCAATGTCTCACATAACCATTTATCTGGTCAAATCCCAAAGTCTTTGTCCAATATGCTCAGCCTTGTTTCAGTGGACTTTTCTTACAACAACTTGACTGGTGCAATCCCAACTGATGGTATTTTCCAAACAGCAAATGCTGAATATGAAGGGAACCCAGGTTTGTGTGGTAAGGTAAAAGGAATACATGCATGCACCACAAACACAAACAAATCTGGAGGAGTTAACAAAAGGGTTCTTCTTGGTGTTCTTATACCAGTTTGTGGATTACTACTGGGGCTGATATGTGTTGCAATCCTTGTATGCCGACGGCAACCCAAACTCAATGATGAAGAGTCCAGAAGTGCTCAAAATAATGATAAATCTTTCAGCATGGTGTGGGGAAAGGATGGACAATTCACATTCTCTGAACTTGTCAAGGCCACTGATGACTTCAATGACAAGTATTGCATTGGAAAGGGAGGATTTGGAAGTGTTTACAAGGCAGAATTACCTACAGGTCAAGTTGTTGCTGTCAAAAGGCTCAATGTCTCAGATTCCATTGACATTCCAGCAGCGAATCGCCAAAGCTTTGAGAACGAGATAAGAACTCTTACTGGTGTTAGGCACCGAAACATAATCAAGCTCTATGGTTTCTGCTCTAGGAGAAAACAGATGTTCTTGGTTTATGAATATGTAGTCAAAGGAAGCTTGAGAAAAGTGCTCTATGGAGAGGAAGGAACATTGGAGCTAAGCTGGCCCAAGAGAATGCAAGTTGTGCAGGGAATAGCACATGCGCTCGCCTACCTACACAGTGATTGTTACCCACCAGTTGTGCACAGAGATGTAACAATGAATAACATACTATTGGACTTGGACTTTGAACCCCGTCTCGCAGATTTCGGCACTGCAAAGCTTTTAAGCTCTGGAACTTCAAGTTGGACCTCAGTTGCTGGTTCTTATGGCTACATGGCTCCAGGTATGTATGCACTACTACTACTACACACTCCAACTAGTTCAAATGAATTGAAAGGTCACTAACAAAATTTGGAATTTGCAGAGCTAGCACAAACAATGAGGGTCACTGACAAGTGTGATGTGTATAGTTTTGGAGTGGTAGTGTTGGAGATAATGATGGGAAAGCACCCTGGAGAACTCTTGACAAACCTGTCCTCAAACATGTCCTTGTCATCAATGGAAGATTCACAGGTGCTTCTGAGGGATGTGTTAGACCAGAGGCTGCCACCTCCAACAGGCCAGTTAGCTGAGGCAGTGGTGTTCACAGTGACCATAGCTTTGGCATGCACACGTTTGGCTCCAGAATCCAGACCCACAATGCGTTCTGTGGCACAAGAACTATCAGCTACTACACAGGCTTGTCTTTCTGAGCCATTTGACATGATAACAATGAACAAGCTTACAGGGTTTCAGAAATAGTAACTGGTCTTGCATGAAACAAGTTTTGTACGTATATATTTTGCCTTATGATTATAGGATTATTTAGCATAGAACTTTTTTTTTAACAGAAAAAAATTACTTCATTTTATCATGATATTGTAATTGTTGTATACTTGTATGATCTGTCCAAATAAGACAATAATTTTCCAGGGGCAGATGAAAATTTCCATAGAACTTTGCTTGTATGACATTATACTTACCAAGTCTCTTGCATTTCCATTTGGCAGTGGATTCCTTTTGATGGAGAGTTCTGTACCCCCACTCAATGCCTTTATGAAATAAATTAAACACATTACTCATTGTAACTTGATATGCATGCTGCTATATGAATCTCTCTCAACTTCAGTTCATCTCTTCTTCATCTTTCTGATCTGAAGTGTAGAACTGCTGCACTAGTTTCTGCAACTCGATCAATCTTCTCTTTGTTTTCTTACATCACAAGTCTGGTACCATTTTACACTCGTAATTAACATACACACATTGATTTTTCAGCTTATTTTCGTTGGTATGTGTTGTAAAATTACTCACAAATTGAGGTTTTTCAAGCATTCAATCAAACACGTTGCATACAGAGTGTTACATACATCTAAACTGATTTGGATTACTTACAGCATTACGGTCAAACTTGTATGTGTTCTTTTACCTACTGGCTCCCTAATCCATTTCATAATGACTTCAACAAGCCATAATTGAAAGGTAATTTCTTTCTATTCCATGGGAAACAATGCCAAAAGTTCTGATAAAAGAAATAACAAGATGAAAAGGCACAAGGGAGTAACGTTAAATCTAGAATTGTACCTCTTTTTTTGCTTTTTGTTTTTCCTTTTAAATTTTATTTCGTCCAGATAAAGAGAGAATTCAAATTGGAACTGTTGTACACAATACATACCAACCAAGAAATTTGGATTGTAGGAGGGTTGTAAGACTTATCTGAACTGTACACTAAAATCTCACACCATCAAATGTGGATGTGGTTACCAAAACTTTCTCATCATTTTTTAAACTAAATTAAAATTAAACATGCAAGTCCTTATTGAACAAAATAGGACAGGAAGATCTCGTTAAGTTATGGAGCTCTAGATATCAATCAGACTAGCTTTCCTTACTAAAATAGAATCTTTAACAAATCAGTATCGTCTTTCTCAGTTCAATGCTGATTCAACAGATCACATGCCTCACTCATCCGTCCTTGGACGCTTTGGGGCTTGAACATTATCTTCACTTTCAGAAGCGTGTTGCTTCCGATCTTCCCGAGCATCTTGCTTCCCACTCACTTCCTGGGATTTTTTCTCAGCTGCGGCATTGCCATTAGCTTGATCAGGCCCTGAACTGCCAAGATCCACTTGGGTGGCTTCCATTTCGCTTTTGGCAGGTGAATCTTTCATGGCATCAGAGGACACTGCAGATGTACTCTCAATGGCAGATGATGATGCCTTGAATGGTTCAATGCCACCAGATTTGCATTGCTTCTCAAACATCATCTGGAGATACCTTCCTTGTTCTTCTATACGCAACTGTAGATTTCTTTGAATCTAATGCAGAAAAGAAGGGGTTATAAACGTAAGAGAAATAAGTATAGAGAGGTTAACAGTTTATCAAAGAGACTACTGAATGTGTCTGTTTGACTTGGTGTGTATATATGTTCAGTGTGTATTTGCTTAAGGTGTAATTCAAGGAATTTTACCAATACTTAAACTCCTCCCTAGCTTCTATGGAATGGCTGGGTTGCTCTTATGAGCTGATATATTTTGTTTCCCCTTAGGCCCTTACTATTTGCAGCTTTTGCAAAATTCATAACAATAAGCAACAGTTTGTCCTTTCTTTACGCTATAAATTCCTATGACCAAGCTCACAATCCTCAATTGAATTTCATTTCAATACTAGCAACTGCTAAAATCTTATTCTCATTAATTCCACTAGCTATAAATGACGAAAATTCTATAGTATTGCATAGAAATAAAGCTTGCAAACAAACTCTCTAAAACATGCTTATCCATGTAACAATTCACCAAACATATCCTACTCTAGATTCCCAAATAAAGGAAGCACATACCTCAAGCTGCTCGTGCAAGCGCTTCTGAACCTCCATCTGCATTCGCAGAGCTTCAGTGATTTCAATACCACTGTACAACACAATGATGAAGTCAGAGAAAAGCAAACAATACTCGTGTCTGTGCATGGAATATGACCAAACACTTTAGAAACATTAGATATTAACCCTCTTGTGGTCAGAATTCCTGAATAATCTAAAAATATTCATTTTTGTGCATATCTCACTATCTGGATCCATGAACTTTCCTGAAAGTTCTCTTGCCGATACTTATAATATAACCCACTAACAACCTTGCCTACAATTTGTATTGATGGTCTATCTAAAACCCCAAGCCTTTATTTTATTATTCTTGAATCTTCTTCTAATTTTCTGTTTACCCATTCTCTTAACGGTTAACTGGAACAGATATGAGGAATTGAAATTATTGCCAACAAAGACATAAACTTAGAAGGCCAACACTCCTCATAAGTCAGATGCCAGGGCTGTGTGATTGTTAATTTCAACCATGTA
>JASCZI010030361.1:24392-49261 GCA_036250425.1 Stylosanthes scabra | reverse complement strand
GGGCGGGGGTTGTTCTGCAGTGCTCTCAAAAGCTTTCAAAGGCACCGGTACCTTGTAAGAATTAGCAGTTAATATTACAACACGTGATATTTTAAAAGATTTAGCTAATGTGCCCAAATTACTATTAGTAGATGCTTTTAAACCTTTTACTTTAATAAAATACATAACAAATGCATTGGAAACTTAAATTTTGTATGTTTTCGATAAAAACTTTCTCAATTAGCAACCTGGACATATTTAGCCAAACCTTTTTATTAAAATAAAATAAATAAATAGAAAAAAAAAATAACGGAAAAACATATTTCAGAGTAGTACTATTACATACCCTTAAATCTATCATACATACCAAAATTCTCAGTAATCAGTTGACTAACATATTCATTACGTTGATTGTAAAAGCTTAACGTTATACTATCTAAAATCTATGGATAATGTTTTAATTAGAAACACCACATTACATTAGAGAACAAAATGTCATCTAACAAATAAATGCATCAATAGTCACAAAAACACAGCAATACTACATAACAGAAGTTACTTAAAATAACAGTAGATAATTAACTTACACTTTTATATCTAGAGGTGGCATCTCTTCAATAGTCATAAAAAACACAGCAATACTACGTAATAGAAGTTATTTAAAATAGCAATAGATAATTAACTTACGTCTTTAAATCTAAAGATGGCATCTCTTCAATGGTACCTAGTTTTTTCTCAGAAGATCCTGTGAACACAATGTAAACTGTCAACCAATATCCAATTATCTAACTACATATACAAAGAAAATTGCTATTGATTTCAAGGAAGCGACTTAAGACACAGTACTTCCAGTTATCAAATGCAAAAACCAATGATCAGTAACAGATTTCACAGAGCTAAGTCTTGTCAGATTCCCAATATACAAAGCTTGAAAGATAAAGCTTTGTATATAATACAATGCATATTTTATTACCTTCAGATGACTCTGGTCTATATCTAGCTGTCCTGTATTTCTGCATTTCATAGAGCAATATGTTTTAAAAAAAATGCAACAAACAACCTTAGAAAGATAAAGCAAATTGCACATACCTGTAAGTGGCTTTTAACATGGTATATAGTTAGTCCTTCAACTTTCATGAGTTTCAGCACACCCTTAGGAGTAGCTCCTGCAAAAAAGAAAACAGAAAAAGTATAATTTAAAAAAAAAAATCTTGAAATTGAACAAACCAAAGCCCTTAATTTTCAAAGTAAAGAAAGAGAGCTGGACTTACTTTCACTCCCACCTAGTTGATTGACAGCCTCCACAAAGGCCTCATGAAGCTCAGGTGTCCAACGCATCCGGGGCTTTGCAGGTGCAGAATTTGCTGAGGAAGATGGCATAGCACCAACACGATTTTCTCCAGATGAAGCAGGTAGTTGTTGATGGCCTGCTGAAAACTGTGAAGATGTTTTTGGAACCTGGAACACCACCTGAAAAAACAAAATTGAAGTCAATACATTCCTAAAACTGTTAAAGATGCAAGCTAACATAAATTTGAGGAATAAACAAGTCTAAGTCCAACCTTTGGTTCAAGATCTTGAATGTTGTCAACAAGAATATCATTCCAATTAGAAGTCAAAGTGTCATCATCACTGATTAACTGGTCAGCCCACTCCTGCCAATTATTTTGCTTAGCATAATCCTCAGATGCCATAATATTGCAGGCACTGCTCTCTACTTGACTATTATCAATGGAGGTACTGGTAGGCAAATCAAGAAAGCTATTCAGGGAATCTGCATGCCAGGAAGCACTGTCTCCTTTGGAGTAATGGGTTGGTGTTGTTGAAGGTATTGGTCCATTATTTGAAGAATAAGATAATGGCAATGAAGTCATGTTACTCAATGTCTGTGACAAAAAATGAGCATTTTTAGATTGTTTATCATGAGGTGAAAGGGATGAGTGATGAAGATCGGTTGAATATCCCGGAGAAGAAGAAAACATAGGCCCAACTACTCCGCTAGAACTTGAATGAGTAAAAGGTCTTGTTGTAAGCTCGTTTTCCACAAAAGCGGGCTGTGAATCAGATAATTTGGAGTATGTATCATCTAGAGACGTTGGAAGACTGGCCAACGAGGAAGGAAGTGCTCCTGACATCCCCATGTTATTGAGTTGCTTTGCAGGGTGTGCTTTCATTGTTTTCCTACATTGTTAATTGAATAGATAAAAGTGTCAATTATCCCAGCCATCTAATATAAGCACAGACCTCAGATTTACCCACAGATTATAATGCTCACCAGAAAGATACTACACAAATTGCTTCCTGTTCCTGATGCCCAGACTAGACAAGTTGTCATCAATGTTCACACTGATTAAGACAAAATAATTCTTCAGCCTCCAGCATCAAAAGTTATTGATCACAAGTCTTAACTTAATGGAAGGAAAATTAATTGTCACAAAGACCCTAAACCATCATCAGAGCTGTTTTGATCGAAATCCTCAAAAGTTGCATACAAGATATATATTCAATGCCTAACAGTACTTAGTCAATTTTCATAGTTTAGCCTAGATCACATGCCACAGCCCCTTTTTCTTTGATCAAGTAATAAACATAATCTAATATATGCAAAATTAGTGCATTCACTTCTTCTAAGTATCACAACAGAGACTGGAAAAAGGAAGAGAGCTGAACCCAAGTCTTAAGAGAACGTTCAAATTTGATGATCCTTTAAAGAGACATTTTCTTTCTTCTTCATTTTTTCTATATTAAAGAAAAAAAGCATGCAACAAGAAAAAATGTTTTGACAACTAATCATCCAGTATGAGCATAACAATATCATGGTTCACAATTCAAAGTGCTCAAATTAAGCTTTTACTTCACAAACAAAAACACTAATTAACAGCGCTAAGCTTTTCAAAAAACTCCTTTTTCCCCCTCTCCATGTAAGAAAGCACGAAGCCACGAACCATACCAATAAAAAGATGCTGAAAAATCTATTGAATTAACATTAAAAAAAACAATGAACTGTTTAATTAGCAATAAAGAGTTGGTAGCAGGGAGAAGAAAAATGAAAGTTGAAGGGAATAGACGGGAAGAAGAAAAGTGAATCAATTGCGAATTGGACCGCAACAAACATTGGGAAAAAGAGGAATTAATTGCATGAAATTGAAAATCTAACCTCGAAGCGAACGAAAAACGGAGTGTTTCAGTTTCAGTTAATTAATTAGCGGATTGGATGCAGAGAGAGGAGAGAGGGGTGGTTTTTGAATTCCGTCACCGGCGGCAAGCGAAGGTAGCGGAAAGGGTTGGAATTGCGATTTGCGAGTGAAAGAATGGAAGGAATGCGTCTCGCTGAGCACTCTCTTTGCTTGGGAATACCCACCGTGGCTCTCCCACGCGCCAATCTCCGCGCGTGTGTTGTTAAACTCTGTTTTATGTGGACATGTTTGTGATTGGTCATTCACTTACTAAGCTACAAAAGGAATTCCCCAAACTAACTATCTATTTAAGTATTCCATATTGTTGTATTTGCTATATGTACCATTGAAAGGGTAAGTTTGGATTATTTTTGAAATTTTTTTTTTATTTATGTCTTATTTAAAAAAATATATATTAATAAAAACTGTTTTTTTATTTTTTAAAAAGTAAAAAAATATATATATTAATAAAAACTGTTTTTTTTATTTTTTAAAAAATAACACTTGAATAATTTCTTAAAAAAGCATATAATTTATTTTTTAAATAAAATAATTTTCTTTTATAAATGCATCCAAATGATATAAATTTGATAAAAAGTATTTTTTTAATTAAAAAAATACTTTTTTCCTTACAAAAAGTCAATGCAAACAAACATTAAATCTCTATTAAACATTATTTTCAAAAGAAAAAATTATTTGTGTTACAAATGATGTGTACGAAAATATATACATAGATTACTTCTAAAGTATTTATTATTCTATTTAAGGGTGGTATTGATGACATTCCAATAATCTCCTTATAAAAATATAGATATTTATTAGTATATATAAGAATTTAATAATTTAATTTTAATGCATTAGACAATATTTTTGTGCTTATATTTAATGAATTTAATTTTGATATATTAATGTTATAATGAATTTTATAGACATTAATTAAATTTATACATTTATATAATTTTTTAAATAATATATTTAAAAATTAATTACTTTTATTAACGTGATAATTTATAATTTAATTACATAATGTTGTGATAAAAAAAATTATACTTTTTTATTAATTATATGAATAGTAAAAAAATGAATGAGATGGACAACTGCGTTATTAAAATTAAATTTTTAAAATACTATACTAAAACTTCAAGAGATTTTTATTTTTATTTTTATTTTAAAAAAATTATTGAAATAAATAGATAATATTATATTTTCTATTATTTTACTTTTTTTTCTTTTAAATGTTTAAAGTCTTGAATTGTTAAGAATATTAGTGTTATGGTCCCGCACGTTGAGTAAATAACTAAGTTTAATATGATATTCAAGTTATAAAATTCATCCAACTCCATTGGTGTTTTGGACTTGACTATGGCTTAAGTCATCATAGGAGTCATTTACCAAATTGACTCTGGTTTTTGTCAAAAACTAGAAATTCAACAGTGAAGTTTGTTAATTGTTATTAAAAATACGTTATTGAAAAACATGTCATCCGCAACCATGTGACAAAGTTGCTTTAATACAACACTAGAGAGTATCTAATTCTAATCTTAGGGAAAGAAAAACAGATTTTGGGTTAATGTGGTGACAAATAAAGTTGGCTATAGTGATCCTTTTAAATAACCCTTTTTATTAAAAATAATTAAACTCCTTTCTAACTCCCATCATAAAAAGTTCACTTAGACTCGAATTGGCGCAATAGAGTAATAGAATAACATATGTTCCATATTCATATTCATAAAGCTTTTGACATAGATGAAGGGTTAATTAGCACCCCAACAAAAAGAAGAGACAATAGCTTATGCTCATGCAATATAATAATAATAATAATAATAATAATAATAAGATAATACTATTTGAACAAGTGATTTTAGCTAATCAAATTCAATCAAGTGATTTATTTTTATGCTAAATAGAATATTATTTCAATGTCAAATAGTATAAAAAAATTATACATAAATAAAGTTCTATTTGACATCGAAATAGTCTTCTATTTAATATAAAAATAAATGACTTAATTGGTCAAAACCACTTATTCACATAGAATATCTCATAATAATAATACCTTAAATCCATTCCTAAATTTCTTAAAATCAAACACTTTCCCTCAAGTTTTAAAATATTCAAAATAATTTTGAAATTATATTTCGTTAAACAAAAATGTTCATGAAATTTAAGAAATAAGACAAAAACTATTTTGTCTAATGAAATATAATATCAGAGATGTTTTGGATATTTTAAAATTTGAAGCACTAAAATGTCCAATTTTAAAATGCTCAGGATTGATTTGGATAATTCCTCTAATTATAATTAAGCAATGTAGTAAATGGAATTTGGCAGTTTGAAGGTTCTGTTTGGAATTGGAAGGCCATAAGAAGTGCTCCATTGATCTGAAAGGATGCCCCAAATACGGTAACCTTCATCAACCAATTGTTGTCTAACCTTGGAATGGTATTTTCTAGCTGCCATTATTTCATCATCAAGACCCCTGCCGACATAATCAAATTCATTTAAAATCTTTTCCTAAAATATATACAACACTTGTTACTTTAATTAATTCATAAAAGTGATTTGGGTTGGAAATTGGAATGTGTGGCTAGGGAATTAAAGTTGTTATATATGAGTTATTATTGGGGTGAGCATACTAACTAGGTCACATGAAATTTATGAGTGTGTGTGTCATACATATATCAGTGTGTTTATCACCAACTCAATGCTTATATAAGTACTATTTTTCAATTGTGGAAGACAAAATTGTCATTTTAAATATATACTTGGAGGAAAAAAAAAACTGAGTTCAGATGCGCGAAGAATTAATTTTCGTCTCGTAAAATTGAGAATATTTTGAGAAAAAAAAATTATTTGAAAAGTATTTGATTCAATAATTTATACGGTTAAAAAAAGTACAAATCCAATTTTTTTTAAAAGTTAGTTAGGACAATATTGTACTATGTGAAAATTGTAGGGGCCATATAATTAAAGAGTTTATTACTCATTTAAATATGCATATATTAGACAAAATAATTGCAACATACCCCTTCTAATTTTGGATTATATGCAAATTATTGAGCTTTTTCCCAATTTTTTGGTCGGAAATTGAACTTTTCTAAATGCTTTTTTTTTTGGCAACTAGTGAGAAAAATTATACATCAACATGGTATATTTATACACTTATAAAAAAGTTCAGAAGATCAATTTTGCAGATTTTAAAAATTCAGAGACTAATGCACAAGGAAATAAAGTACAATAATTTTTTAAAAAAGAAAAAAGAAAAAACTTTATAGGAAAGAATTGAAAAAGGGTAAGATTAGTTACCTCATTATAAGACGAGTCCATCCATGGTACCCAACATTAACAAGGTTGTCTACAGTGGAGGATCTAAGAAATTCTTTTCTTGAAGAAATCAAAAAAATTTTGATGCCTCTATTCTTGATTTCATGGAAGAGCTCAAGTTTATGATCTAGAGCTGGTGCCTTGCTTTCCATCATCCATGCTTCCAAAGAGCTTGAGTTCACCTTTTCTCCCCTAATTAGTGTTTAGTGAACAATTAATTAATAACTAATTGTATCCTAAGACAATTAAAAAAACTAAAAAAAAAGTAACATGAGTGATGTAACTGAGAAAGTTAATTGTTTTGCTTGAATCTAATGTAAAATTCATTGGCTATTGATAAGATTATATCATCACCTGATTCAACTTTTAGCAATTCATAAAAGTAGCAATTCATGAAGACATGATTTTGGTCCTAAGTCCTAAAATACTTGTATCAAGACAGGATCTTGAACAAAATTCTTGAAATCACTTTTGGACAATTTTCTTCATAAGTAAAATATTTTTAGAAAAATACCTCTATACATCATAATTATAATATAAAAAACAGAATAATTCTAAACACATGAATATAATATATAATAGTATAGAAACAGTTACATATAAAATAAAAATAGTGTATTTCAACACAAAAATTAAAATAAAAGAAAAAAAATAAGAGTTATATAGAGATGTAAATGATACACATAAATTAATTCATTTAAAAAAAAAAAAACTATTAGATGTCAAAAAGGTGTAGTGGATTACGCGCACCACTAAATGACATATCATTATATTATATATATACATGGAAGACTCAGCATAAAATAAGCAAAATTGAACCAATTAAACTTTATTAAATAGACTTCATTGGATGTTAACTAGTGAAGTATAGAACAGGTTTTTGGACCAGTTGGATCCAAGTTGTAAAAACTTTACCTAATTAGTCATTAACAAATCTGCTAAAAAATAAAAATAGCCAAGATATTTTGGTAATATGTGATCATCAGCTGCTAAAGTAAGTTCAAAGATAATAAATAAAGAGCACAAATTTTTTTTATGGTATGAAGAGAACCAACCATATATAATATATTTTTTTAAAAAAATTATCTCATTGTAAGTAAACTTGATCAACTTGATGTCATAAAAACTCCAGCACAAATCTATTTGCAAGTTATTATTCCTTTGGATTTAAATACTCCCATAATATTATATTCACAACATTTATTTTCCTTTATTTGTTAGTATATATGTAATATGTATTTGCATGTAAATATATTTTCCTTTAATTGTGTGGACTACACCTAGACCTACAAATCATAGCTACAAACAATAATTTTTTTAAAAAAAAAAAATGTATAAAGGGCTTCCCACAACTAGTATAGAGTAGGTAGCACCAAATTAAAAGAGTAATATGCACTGATAATAATTAAAGAATATTAACAACAATAATAAAAGGCTAGAGTAGTAGGCATTAGGAACTTACCCAAAACCATGGTTCTTAAAATAAGGAATTGTGGACAAAAGGGTTTCATCAATATCAAAAATCCAAGAATCTTTGCCATCACCTTTCAAAGTGCAACATCCACTACTCAAATAGAGCCTAACCTCTTCCACTGTCCTCTCAGAATCAGCTTTGTACTGAGATGAAGTCATGTACTTCTTCACATGATCCACACATTCTTGTGGCACTACACTGAACCCTCTTATGTTGTTTACTTCAACATTGATCCTCCAACTCTCACAATATGTCTTCAAGTCATTTGTTGTTTTCTCAACTTTGAATCTCCATTTTTGGTTCAATATGTTCCAATCAGCACTACTACTACTACTCACTGTGCCAATGAAGAGGCCTAATATGGTGGCCATTATTAGTGAGAGTGATAATAGAAAGTTGTTTGCCATTTTGCATAAAAGAGAGGTGGAAGAATCCTATGAAAATTGGGGCTTCTTCTGTGATCAAACATATAGGCATGAAATGCAACTGTGGGGCATGCTTTCATGACTTTGCCATCATGCTTAATCAAAATCACATGCTATAGTATTGAAAAAAAAAAAAAAGGAATTTTATTAACAGTAACATAAAGTAACTTATTCTAAGGTAAACATAAAAAAAAAAAAAGTTAGAACAAAAACAAAAGCTTATTCTGTTTTAAACGAGATAAATAATATAAATAACAGAGAAATTCCTTATTTATCTCTTTGCAATGAGAATAAAATACATTTAAAAATCTTGTTTTCACTGCAAACGAGATAAGTAAGAATGTGTAAATTTGAAATTTTTATTTATTCGCGTATATTAGTAAATATTGTATGATTTATTTATTTGTTTAAAAAAAATATATTATTATTTATTAGTTAGCCGCAATGAGCTATAATTACAAAGAATTAAGTTGATAGCAGTTCACTAAAATATTCAAATGGGATGCATGTGTGCCGTATTATTGTGTTCCCTGCCCTAAGTATACGTGTTTAGTTTAAAAATATTGGTTTGGTAAGTAATTACAGACAACAAGTATTTGATGGTAGGGGGAATATATTTGATCATGTTTGCCATCAAATATCTTTGTCCTTTGTCCCAGGCCAATGAGTATATGGATTTTAGTCGCTGATTGATTAAATCGCTAATCAAGTTGGTTGAAAGAAGGATTGCTTTTATTGACGGTAAGACTTACGGGGCCCAAAAAAGAAATAAAGATGTGATTATAGATAATAGGAGCCATTTTCACTCTAAATAAAACACTAAAAATATGTAACTATATATGAAAGTTAATCTTTATTTCAAAGGCATGATCACATTTGACATAAATCAAATCAGAATCCCAAACAACTCAGTAAAATTTTTGGGTTAGACAAGGCATCGTATGTCCCGAAAGAAAATAGAACATATCTTAGACATGTACCACCTTAACTAAGAAACATTCACCAGAACTGGTGGAACATTTCAGCCTTAAAATTCATAAACTAAATACTCTAGCTGTTAAGATTGTGTTAGAAACAATGACGGATTATGACTTATCAGTGTTACAAACTGGTCTGCAATACACACTAACCGGGGAGTCATGGTGTTTAAGACTTGAACTATTCTAGGCAAGTAAACCAATTAGCAACATAGTCACTCGAATTAAGTGGTGTCTCCTATAACTATATGGACAGACACAAAATTTAAACCTTCAAAATCATTACTACTACTCCCATCAAAACAATGACTGAAGTAATGCCATTCATATCATTATCAGAAAACTAAATTTATAGACCCAGATACTCATAAAATAAAAAACAAAGTAAACCTCGTCTTTATAAATTATAACTACCACTTAATACCACAAAATGTTTTTCCTTAAAGAAATATAAATCTCTATCAAATTCAGTACAGCTGACACTAAAAACAAAATCGGAGGCTTCTTTAACATGCAGAAACTTTAACATATATAATGCTAGAAATCAAACTCAAACAATGGCGTTAGCTGCACTTGCAATCCTAGGCCATAGATCAGCACACTCCTTCCCAATTGGACCTGTGATAGCAGAACCTACAATGACAGCAATAACAACAACTCAAAACCACAACCACAAAATTCACAACACCAAGAACACCTTGTAAAATAAAATAGAAAACTTCTAGAGTAAGTATTGAAACATCAACAGCTGGTTCAAGCTTCTTATCTTAAAGAAACAAGCACACAAACATTTCATTGTCATTATGGTGATCTTAGTAAAATCATAATTGAAATAAATTACCTTTCATTTCACCCTTGGGATTCACAATGACTCCAGCATTATCTGCACATGTAAAAAATCCACAATCAAAAACCATTTTTCCAAAACAATAGGCAAAAATAAGCACACAAATAAAATCCTAACCCTAATCAACAACAATCAATAATAATAACAATAATCAGAAGCTTAACCTCTAATAATCTAACCAAGATCAAAGATAAAACCGCATTTATACTAAAATTAAATTAATAAAACATGACCGAAGCAAATCAAAGAGTAAATGGATTTTATTTTTATGACCTTCGAAGTACATGTAAACACCGTCCTTTCGGCGGAAGGGCTTGCGCTGACGGACGATGACAGCTGGCAGCACCTTCTTACGGAGGTCAGGCTTCCCCTTCTTGACGGTGGCCATCACCATGTCGCCGACGCAAGCGGAAGGCAAACGGTTAAGGCGGCCCTTGATCCCCTTAACGGATATGATGTAGAGGTTCTTGGCACCAGTGTTGTCGGCGCAGTTCACCGTCGCCGCCACCGGAAGACCCAGCGACATCCTGAACTTGTTACCTGCATTTCCACCGCGACCTGGACGCAAAAAAAGGAATGAAATTGTTAATTGGTGGCAAAATGAAGGTTTGTTGGATTTAGGGAAGGTTATATCGGCGAATTAGAGAAGAAAATAGTAGAGGAGAAGAGAGAGGTACCTCTCTTGGACGCCATTGTTGGTATCACAAACACAAACCCTAATTTAGGGTCTTTCGGCTGCTTATATATGCCACTCTCAGACTCTAACTAGGGTTTATGGAATATTATGGGCCTGGGCCCCCAACAGGTAAAGGTTCCCTATGCATATTGCATAACCATTTTGTTTTTCTTTAGGGTTTTTGGAACTGAACAAATAAATTTTTAGCCCCTTTCTTTACCAAAAAAAAAAAACAAATAAGTTTTTCTTTACCAAAAAGAGAAAAACCCATCAAAGAGAAAGAATTGCAAAGAAAAAAGGGAGGGTCTCTTTGGTAAATTATTGGCAATTTTATAACTTTTATTTGTTAAATATAAAATATTTTAACTTTTAGAAGAAAGTTTATTCTTTTTTTTTTTTTTCGGTAGGCGAAAGTTTATTCTTTTAATAGGCAGATTATTTTTTTAATAACAAGCAAAAGTCATAAACTTGCCAATAAGTTTTACCTTTCATATAACATTTAATATTGGTCATTTTCTATCCAATTATTAAAAAAATAAATTACCATTTTTTAATGCAAAAAATTGAATGTAAACGGTACTAACAATTAAAAATTTTGATTTGTTAGACAAAAGTATTCAATTATGTAATTCTTTTAAACTATCCCAATTTTTTATAATTAATAAGTAATGAAAGCTTACCTTATATATTTTGTCGTTGGAATTAATGATAATTAAAATCATACTTCAAAATTTTAGTTATTCATCATTCTAGTTTCTAGATAATGTGTGTACTGAGTAAAAGAAAAATAAACAGAAATTATTTATTTATTTTTTTCCAATGCCTTCGCCGCATTCAAAACTTGAATATTTGATTTGCATTTTCTATAAAGTTTCCTATTTTAGTATTCTTAAAAGAGAGGGAAAAGAAAAAAGCTTAAGAAAATCAAGACTGGTTCAAGTGAGTCAAGGAGAAAGCCATGCTAGCTTCTCTTGTGAATAAGACTGGTCCAAAATCTCTAAAGTTAAAAAGGGGGAAATGTTAGAATGTTTCATGTTTTTGCGCATGTATATAGATGGGCGTAAAAAGCAACTAGTCTCCAAATTCCTCGCAAAATGACCAACAGAAAGATATTAATTCAGTAGCTTGAATCTCGTTACTAATCATTGCTGACATGGGTCTAACACCAAAATTGGTGCAACACAGAATGACTATATCATCTTGCAGCTAACGATCTTGCGGATCCTATATTATGAAACAGTGAATTAGTAACATGAAGTATTGTATATAAAGAAAGGATTGACTAAAGAATAAACCAAGAAGTGCCACATGCAAATCATGAACATGAGTTCCTCTAGTATAATCATGATCATGAACTCTTTTAATTGAGCTCAACTGACTCAAACTAAAGGCACGTTCAAGAAAACCAAAAGGTTACTTCCTTTTTCGTACACCAAAGCAAGAAATTAAAATATACCAAGTGCGAATTTAACTGCCTTTTACTTAGTGTAAATTATAATGCCATGACAATCAAAGATTTGCTTGAGTTAAATGTGCTGAAGAAAGAAAAAAGGAAGGAAGGAATAGCTTCCATCCAATACGATACCACACTAACTCAGATGCAGAAGCAGCATACTTCATTACTACCAGGAATGCTCTAACTTGATATACAAGATGCAAAACAAATATTCAAACAGACTAAACTAAAAGTGGAGGAGGCCACGGGGCACACAAAGAAGCTCTCCAGAAAAGGTGAAGAGTCACAATTTTAATGTTGAAAAAGTAACAAATATGTGCACGTTACCATAAATAGAAGATTGAACTTACTACTTGATCGCTTCATATTCCTGCAGAATTTACTTCCACATTTGCACTCAAACAGTTCAACAGGCTGATCATGGTCATCGAAGTTGATGCCATAATCCTGCAGAAACATACATTACAAAATAAATCAAAAAGATCCTTAAAAAGTGAACTGCACAATAAACGAGATGCTATGAAGATGCTTAGCAGTCATTATGGCAAGCCAAGTGCCAGACAGCCACTAGCCATCAGAATGGCCTTTCCCAGTTAAATTATCACAACTCTCTTTTTCATTTCTGTTTTGTTCAAAAGTTGACATTAAAGGGGGATAACTTTGCATCACTGAAAAAACTGAAGTGATCAATGCAATATAAACCATTCACCAAACAACACATTACATAACCAAAACCACGCACCCAAGTAAGCTCCTCCTGTGCTGCTATTTCTCTGGATGTGAATAAGGCAAACTGCAAATTGGATGTTAAAAGCATATGTAAGCAGCGTATATTACAGAGAGCCTGTCATCCGACTCATGCCAACGAAAGCAACTAAAAAGCTTCAGATGGAATTCAGAGGATTTGCAAACTTCTCACATGATAGTAGTGATGATCTGGGCCCTCAACTTCAACTGGGATCTCAACCAAGTTAGCATCTAAACACCTGCCAAAATAAAATAGATCTATTAGAAATCTTCTAGTTTACAATTTCCAATTAATTAGACAAAACTCAAATCTGCCTAGTCACTGTTATAATGAACTTTATAGATAACAAAAGTTCCATTTATACATGCACACAACTAACAAATTCAGGTGAAAAGAAGGTTGTCTCCATCCTTATTGACTTCATCTGTTGCATTAAGTACTTGTTATCACCGACAGAGAGTGTATCAACATCAAAATTGTATCAAACTATTCAAAATCACAACAAATTAGATGACCATTTTGCATTCTATAATCTTTAGTTCTTTCCAGTATCCACAAAAATGCACACAGGCAAAGCAATATAAACAATTAGATAACAAAATAACTGTAAACAATTATATTGATATTGGAGAAATGACAAAACAAAAGAGGAGGTTATTTGCTTAAACAGTGGCGAAGTCAAATCCATAAAGGGAGCTTTTCAGTCCGAGATTTAATACCTGTGATTAATAAACCTAGCAGCATTTCCATAAGATGCTGCATACAAGCAAAGAGCTTCTTTATCCCTCACACCTCCTGATTCCCAATCTGCATCCAATAGAATTGGGTATGTACATTTCCTATTTTTGGGATATTTTAGGCTCCTCTCTTGCAATTCTTTGACGGTTAAAATTTCTCCAACAAACTCACATACAAATGCCCCTTTGGGAAGGTCCTCTAATGTCCGAAGACCCCAACCTTTTCCTTCAGAAGTTAAAAATACCTGAATCACATAATTATCAGTGAATACTCATCCAAACAAACCACAAGAAGGAAAATGCATTGAACAATATAAACAGTATACAACCTCAACATTGAAGAAAGCAATTGTTTATTAGTAGTTATGAATACTTAAACACCCACCTGTAAGTTGCAAGTTATTCCTCGTTGAACAACCCGATTGCCACATTTTTTACCACAGCCACATTTACTCCAGCATTCTTTAATAAACTTCCTCCTTATGTGTCCTTTACAAGGTTCTGAACAATCATCATTCTTTGATCTTTCAACTGGGCAGTCTTCACAATAGAAACAATTTTTAGGGTTGCAGCTGATGGCAATGCACTCATCCAAGAACTCTTCCTTCAGTAGACCTTCTGCAGTGTAGGCAAATCCACCACCAGTTTTATTTGCACAAGAACATGATTCAGAAGACAAGACACAATTGCCCATACAAGTTGAACAGCAATCTTCATTCCCAATACAAGATAGAGAAATATTAACATAAGCATTTTGGAATACAATGTTTCGGGGTATGTAATGGAAGGATGGTGGGAAATCATCATTGATGTTATTCACCCATGAAATTTTCAATTTTTCTTCTCCCTTTGTTATGTCATTAACATTGTGAACAGTCATTATGGCATTAGGAGTAATCTGATTCTTTGGAGCAGTCACTAAACTATGTGAATTCGTAGATATAGGATCCACTAGCTCCCTTCCGTCGTCACTTGCTAAGTAATCATTATTTCCAACCTCCTGGGGAATTGGTGCGGCGTCATCCAGACCACCCGGGCAGGGCAGAGAAACTGGAATTTCAGTAGGGGGCAAGGAAGAAGATGGATTATCATTGGCTGATCCATTTGAAATGCAAGGTGTAACTAGATCTTCATTTCCTCCGGCAACCAGAGAATCGTGTGACTCAGATTCCTTTGGCATGCCAATGTCTGGTGTTATCTTCGCAGATCCTTCCTGTGAGTCATCATTTGAATCAGTAATTTGAACATGCAATCAACAAAATCACTCAGCAGATTCACAAACAAGGACAAGAAAGTCACAATTTTAGAAGATAACATATATTTATCCTCCATTTTTAGAAGCAGATTACAACTAGAAAAATGTAAAACCAATCCACTAAGAACTGAACTAGAGCTCCGAAATTTTTACCTCTTGCATGGTTGATGAGGCTATCTCTACATTAGAAGGGGCATCTTCATTTGAAGAACGGAGGTTATCTTCACCAATAACTTCATCATTTATGCAATGTGACGCCACAATGTCGTCACAATCTTGCTGTCCAACTGCACCATTCTTCAATGAAGAATCCCTTCCACTAGATGGTTCTTTTGAGGGAGAACAAATCCAGAATAAAACTCATCAATCAAAGTTGAATCTGTGTTGGAAGCACAGTAACTAAGAGAATAAAATGCAAATCAATATTAAAAGAGAAATAAATGGTAGAAATGCAACATCTGGTTGATTTTAAGACTGAAGTATAGGACCACTCCAGGACCAGTAACCAGGCTCCTCGTATACAAGCAAATGCCAAAACAGAGCATTGTATAGAGACTTTCTAGAAACACAAAAGTCATACAGTATGCAACACCTACAGTTCAAGACTTGCATACTCCACATGCCAATTGAATCATATGCTAACTGATAAGAATCAGTTATGAGAGGGCATTTGAGGATAAAGAATTTTTAATCATGGTCAATTCAACTCAAATTAGTTGGCAGCCAGGCAGAAAGTTGCAAATTACATCTTCCGATGACTGCAGCATACAACGATATCCGGACACTTTCTCCACTAGATAGGATCAGTTACAACTTATAAGGATCAGATGAAGCCATAATATCATATTGCAGAGAATGTTGGTAGTTTTTCTTATAGGACTCTCCTCCACTTAACCTATTCTCCATTTTTGACTGACATCATATCTGACAATATTATGCTATCCTCCACTCATCTATTTTCCTTATTGGGCTCCTACGGACCTATACGCACAAACAAACTACCAAAGGCGTGACTCTGCCATCTTTTATATTATAGGTGCCACCTAAACACTCTAATTACATCCACTCTTAACCCTATCTTGCTTAGTGTGTCCATGAAACCAATCTATGCAAGATTAAGTGCATTCTCTTTGTTAGTTTTCCACAACCATTATACAGCCCAGTCAACATATAGCCATCTAGTAAAGTTTTCTCATAGAAACTCATTTTATCACAAATAACTCTCAAGCTCTCCCCCATTTCCATTTCATCCACTTAATTTGAACCTATGATTTATGTCTCTCTCTATTTATTAATCATTGTAAAACAGGACTAAGATACTTAAACCATGTTACTTGTTGTATGATGCCATCTTCAATTTTCACATCTAAGCTAGAATTCAGAATTTTCTACTAAAACTACATCACACATATTTTGTCTTACACTCTTACTAAACATCTAAACCCTTAAAGTTAGGTAGAAAATATTGTACTTCCTATACAAATTTTTCTATATACTTTGAAACCCCATTATTTATTGTCAGATTCAACAAAAGTTGATCATGAAGGAAAAGGCACAGCCAAGATATCAAACCACTCAAGGAAAAAATTAATAAATAAATAAATAATCCCTCATGAATGCACAATCAGTTAAATACCAGGAGGAATCACTGAAATGGGAGCCTCATTATCTAGCACGTCATCAATTGGCTCGTCCTTGGGCTTTATCCACGAAAGAGGATGGGTAATTTTGCTTCTTGGAGACAAAGTGCTCAGTGGTTCAACAGCTGGTTCTTTAGATGTTACTGCTGGTAGAACCCCATCCGATGTAGATCTTCCTCTGGGAGTAACTTGAGGTGATACAGGTTTCTTTCCCTTGTCAATAATGCCATCTTGTGGATGAACTTGATGAGCTTCAATGATTCCATTTCCATCAGATAATGCTGCTGCACTTTGAGCATGCAGTATAGAACCATTTCCAGGTACTATGTCATCTTCTAATTTAGGAGTTTTCAATGGAAAAGAAGCTGAACTGGAACCACTGATAATCTGATGATTTGAAGACTGAAACTCTGGGCCTCTCAAGCGCAACCTCTTTTTAGGTCGCAGTGGCTGATCTTGCACTTCATCGTCTAACTCTGCTTCCTGGTTATTACAAGTAAGGATGACATTTAATCAGGCATGCGAATAAGATCAACAAAGAAATTGCTGATAACTTAGAGATATAAAAATGACTTTCACATACATCAACTCTCTTGTTTTTCTTTTCCTGCTCCGTCTCCAAGACCTGTTAAATATACAAACCAATTGATGATCCTATGTAGAATAGACCAGAGTGTTAATAAAAATGAATAAATAACCCAATATTCAATACAGTAGGAAATAGACCGGGTTTTCCTCCTCCTCAAATATTGCATCTGCCAGAGCTCTATAGTTCTCTTCTTCTATAAGCTCCCAGTTTTTATCATACAACTTAAGGAGCTTCTTTAGTACTGGCTTCACTTTTGATTCATGAATCCCAAGATTGGCCATTGCACGATAGGCTGCTACCACCTTTGGATTTGGCGCCATTTCTGATCATCCAACAGAAACTTCTGTACAAGCTCCGAAATGCAAAATGTGATTAAATTTCAAATATGCCAGAGATGGGAAAAATACAATATAATTTATAATAATTAAACTAGCTGTCCTTGATACTGATTTATAATACCATGGATAACAAAAGGAGTGGTTGATTACAGAAAAATAGGGCCTTTTTTTCTTCCATTTTCAGTTTATATGGCGTCATCACTAATTTTTAAAAATATATTCATATATATAATTAAATTCAGTTCCCTATTTTCAAAAAATTTTAGCATAACTTACGAAAACAAAAAATTGTTACATGGAGAATTTTCTCCACAGAATTTGAAAAATTGGACACAAAATAAAATAATAATAATATAATATCAGTGAAAACATATGAAGCTCAACACGAAATACAAGCAGAAAACAGACCAAACACTGCCTTGTCTTAAGATTGTGTAACTCCAAAATTTTAGTTCATTTACATATAACAATCCAGAAATAAATCCATTTAAAAGAAAAGCATTGTACTGTGTTATTTTACCGATAAAATACTGCTTTGCATGGGGGAGGATGTAGGACAAGTTCTTAAAAATAACATGCACCATAACTCAAAAATGTTTATTGTTGAACATAAAACCTTGATCAGCTTATCAAGTAATTGGCACAACAAGCTGGTGCTACATATCAATAATGACACAAAAATATGGGAAATGCTGGTTTCAGCTATCTCGCATGAATTGAATGAAAGAATCCACTAAGTAAAAAATTAACAGCTGAACTCCAACAAACAAAAAAGCACACATGGAAACAGAGAAAAAGCAAGGTTCAAAAATCAAATCACAGTGACAAAGAACATGCAATGGTAAATTTGCACAAATTTTTAGCACTAATATCTTACCAGGAGAGTGTTGATCGGATACAGAGTCCAACAAGCAAAACCTAAAATCGACCGAATACCTGGAAAAAAAGAACGAGAATGAAGAAAATGAAAGAGAGAAAAAAAAAATGAGAAACGTGGAAGTCAAAGCTTCAGCAATGGAGATTAAGAAGGAGAGAAAAAAAAAGAGTAGAAGGAGAGAAAATGAAAGCGCTAAAACCTGGGAGAAGCGGAGAGAAGGGAAGAATATACTTTGAATTGTTGAAGAATATTTGAGTATGGTTGAAGGAGGGAGAGGAAAATTTAATTTAGGGTAAAATTATTATTATAATTACAATTAGAAATTTACAATATGATAAGCATTTTATGATCATGGTGGTGACGATAGTGAGATGATGGATGAATTTACCTGGGCGTAACTGTGTCAGTAATTGAGTCACATTGATTGCATTTGCATGAGATTGTTTCTGCTGTGTGTTTGAGAGCGGTTAGGTTTTTAAGCCAGTGAAAACAAGGACATGACTCACTCACTCGCTCACTCGAGACTGTGGACTCAGCTGTAGACTATGGTAGTATGGTGGAGTAGTTTCTGACTCTTCTAAACTGCCACGGAAGCGCGTCCACCATACTCGCCTTTTCCCATCTTCGGACTTGGAGTTCAGAGTAAGTTTTTTTGTTTGGAAAACTGGGCCTAGGCCCAACTTTGGTTATTTTGTAATTTTTCATTTTTAAACCCAAGGGACCATGTTTTATGAGCTCTTAAAAGGCCCAAATAAAAAGAGTCTTTGTTTGTAAACCAAAAAAAAAAATCCTTGTTTTAAAATTCACTTGTTTGTTTAAAGGAGATTGAATCTCATCTTGTGTATACATCAATTCACTGGTCAATGACAAATCCTTAAATGAAGTTCAGATCCGAAACGAAATAGTCCTGACCTACCAGATTAGAGAATACGATAATAAAAAAAAAGTGTGAAGTGAGATGAAATGAAAACAGATGAAAAAGTTTTATCAAAAGTAAAAAAAACGAGAATATAGCAAGTGGGTGTGTGAGTGATATACTTAGGATTGGGAGTTGTCCAATCCAATAAAAAAAAAAAATGTCTACTTTGTTTCTTTTTCGAAAATATTTTACGGATATTTTCTATTTGAAAAATTATTAAAACTACTCATGAATATTGAGAACATTAATAAATTGATTTTAACCAATTAATTTTCCATAAAAAAAATCAAATTAATTTTATAATTTATACCTACAAAAGGTAAACATTTTTTATAAACTAATCATACTTTAAAGAATTATTCAAAAAACTTACAATACCCCTGCTTAATCTAATCTAAACGCGCTCGAACCCCTAATTCCCGACCTTAACATTATTTTCACTGTGATAATCATAATCCTCCCTCAGCTCTACACGCACCTGGCCTTCACCCAAATCTTTCTCTTTCTTACACCACTGTTAGGCCACAACCACCATCACTGACTTCTCTGTCTCCCTTCCAAAACCATCTTGATATGTTGCAACTCATCTGCTTACCATTTTAGTTAAATTATGTTTTTGACAAAATTAAATTAGGTTTAATCCATGTAATAATGCATTGCTATTTTGCTTAAGAATCACACCAAATATTAATAACGGTTGGTACGTTTTATAGGACAAAACTAATGGTTCAGAATAGAGATATCAAAACAATTTGAATAGATGAAATACATACCTACTAAATAAGTGTTTGATATTCAAATACTATTTTATATATTACAATAACCATGTAGATAAATTTTAAATTTACAACCTATTATTGTGGAATTAGAAGGATATAATTAAAAAAAACTCAATTTAAAAAATATTTTATTAAAAAATATTAGGAAATCAATAATTAAGTTATCATTTAAAATTTATATGAGTTATTATTCGTAATTATGTGTTAATGTTACATGATTTATAAACCTGAGCTCGGGCCCAGGGTCCCACATTGTTACAGCTGGCACGGTTCAACACATTCCACCTGAATAGTAGTATTTTCGGATTTCAGATTTCCGTTTATTTGTTTAACACTTTAACGTGCATTCCAAAGTTACCTTTATACATTCCACAATGGCTTTTGATTTTTGGGTCAAAAAAACCCATGGACTTACCCTACGTCCAAGTTTGCAACACGATCCTCACATCAAATCGCATTCCCTTTATAGCCACTTTCAATCAAAGCCTTTTGTAATTAATTTGCCACCAATAATTTAACCTATGCTTCATTATTAAATTCAAATACCCCAATGTACTAAATGATCCTTGTTGGAAATTAGAAATAGAATGATTTAAGTATTAGAAATAAGAGTAGGACTACTAAACGGGGCCCGCATCTTTGCTGTGCTAGGCCAACTTATTTATTGTGGTGTCTATAAATATATTTTTTTAACCAAAAATAATAAATTATTTTTATGGTAGTGTAGCTATTTTGGTAAATGCTTCATAAATATGAAAGTTGAAATATAAGAGAATAGCATATGAATATTAGGTATTACCACATTATTAAAAACAATTAATTTTTAAATTTATTACTTCTAAAGTTATATAAATACATGAATCTGATTGGATGACTGTATAAAACTCTTTACAGCGTCAGTGCATCAAAATTTAACTCATAGTATATTTTATAAATAAATTATAATAATATTTTAATATTTTATTAATATTAAAATATAAAATAATTTTGTAATATATTTTTTATTATAAAAATATTTTACATATTTTATGTTATTAATTAATAATATATTATTTCAAAATTTATTTTAAGAATACAAGCTAGTAACACAATTAAACATGACAACATGATATTATATTTGGGTCCATCGAGAATTCTTTTTTAATTTTAATAAAATACAATTGAACATAAAAAATAATTGTGATAATATTTTATATGAATATTTAAGTATATAATAATGCTGCCAATTAAAAATTAACTAACTTCAGCTAACAATTTAAATTGGATGTTTTATTTTTTTAGGTTTTAAATATTTTATCTTTTAAAAAATACAAAATTAATTGTTAATTACTTTATATTTCGAATATTTTATAATTTTAATTGTGGACATTTTGTAAATAATAATTATAAATGTTTTTTTTTATTAGTTAATTTATTAATTTGAAAATTATTGGTCATTTATCATCATCTTAATTTAGAACAAATAATTTATACATCTATTATTTAAATGCAATGGCTAGTTATTTATTTTTTTTATAGCATATTAAAATAAAACTCATAAAAGTAATAAAAAAAAGCAGCACCCAAAAACAAAAACTTATTGAAATGCAAAAAAAAAAAAAAAAGAAAAAAAAACTCTTACCAAGGAAACTTTATAAAGAAAAAAAGAAAAAGAAAATGAAAATCCACATTTCTTCTTGTGTAACCAATCAAGAGCAAAACACCGTTTTACTCTCTAGAACCTCCTTCCCTCCATGTAGAAAAATTTCCCCATCCCTCTCTTTCAATTCCCTCAAATGGGTTCCCTCACAAACCATCAAAACCCCACCTTTCTCTTCTTCTTCACCCCACTCCTAATTCTCCTCCTCCTTCAAATTCCGACACAAACCTCCTCTTCAGACACCACAACCTTAATCTACAAAGGTTGCGCCGATCAGAAGCTTCAAGACCCTTCCGGCGCCGCCTCTCAGAACCTCAAAACCCTCCTCAACTCACTCGTCACACAATCCTCCCAGAAGAACTTCGCCGCCACGACCTCCGGCGACGGCGGAGCCTCGGCCATCGCCGGAGCCTACCAATGCAGAGGCGACCTAACAAACTCCGATTGCTACGACTGCGTGAGCAAGATCCCGAACATGCTCGGAAAGCTCTGCGACGGCGACGTGGCGGCGGCGAGGATCCAGCTGAGCGGGTGTTACCTTCGGTACGAGGCTGTCGGGTTCAAGGAGGTGCCGAAGACGCAGCTTCTTTACAAGGTTTGCGGTTCAAAGAAAATGAAGAACGGCGGCGATGTGGTTGGGTTTGAAGGGAAGAGAGAGTCGGCGTTTGAGATGGTGGAGAATGCTGTGAAGGGTAATAATGGTAATTTGTTCTACACTGGGAGTTACGAGTCTCTTTATGTGTTGGGTCAGTGCGAGGGTAATATGGGAAATGATGATTGTGGTGAGTGTATCGGCAGTGCTGAGGAACAGGTTAAGGTTCAGTGTGGTGACTCAATTTCTGCTCAGGTTTATTTGCAGGCTTGTTATCTTAGTTATAGTTTTTACCCTAATGGAGTCTCTGGCACCATGTCTTCTTCTTCTTCTTCGCCAGGTGATTAACTAATAACACTTGTTAATTGTTATGATTATGATTGAGTTTGTTTGTTAATATTATGTTGATTCCATGAGTTTTGAAGTAGTGATATATAATTAATCTTAATCGATAATTCTAGGTATATATACTTCGAATCAAATTCAATTAACCTATTTGACAATGACAATTACAAGATCATTTCAATATTAAATAGAAGTTTGTTTGTATGCTACTTGTCATTGAGATATTATTTTATTTAATATAAAAATAAATAATTTAATTAGATTTAGTGGAGGTAATTAATTTTAAATGTTTGGACCAAAAGCCGTTGGAGGGTTTGTGAAGTCGGGTTGGGTAAGATGTTGGTCTGATCTGGGTTGGTACACTCATAGTATAAATTCATAGTGAGTTTGATACTTTTATTTGTCATTTTCCCTTTCAATCTTTTTTTTTTTAATAAAAGAAAATTGTTTTGTTTCAGTGCTATGAATTATGATTTGTACTGTAATAAAGTATAATTTATTTATTAATTTCTATTTAGAACTCGGATAAATAATAACAAACAATTATGCTACATATAAATATTTAAAGTTAGTCGCTAGTAATATATATATTGAAAATGTAACAAAATTTTAATATTTATGGGAGATTTTTTAATAAAAAAACCAACCATCAATTAGTAACAAAATTTCAATTTTTTGATGTATGAAATTTTTATTGAAGGATTATTAATTAAATGTTTTTTTAGCATAATCAACTACAGATTTTATTATTATTAGTTTAGACTTAACATAGTAAGGGCATATAAATTATTATTATTATTATTATTATTATTATTATTATTATTATTATTATTATTTATTTATGATTTTTGGTGTACTCTTTGTATTGAAATGTTATTCTGATCTGTCATATATTTTTGTGTTATGATTGGAATAGGATCCGGGAGTCACCAACACACAGAAAGAACAGTGGCTCTTGCAGTGGGAGGGTTAGCAGCATTGGGATTCTTAATTGTTTGCTTATTATTCCTCAAATCTGCCCTAAAGAAAAAGAGTGGAAAGCGTGGGGGCTACTGATTTCGGTATATACCTTATATAAATATATTTAATTAATATAGATAGATAGATCTACTTATTTTAATTTTTAACATCCTCTGATCATCATCATCTTTTTCACTTAGGTGAATATTCCTTTGTATAGTTCTCTCATCAAATCAAAGGGGTTCCCAAAACGGAATTGTTATTGCCACTTTATTCTTATATTGATTTGTTTTATTGTTCATAATTTAATCGAGATTGGTGAATGTGAATCTGCGTGAGATTAATTAGTGTGAAGAGAGAAAGTAATAAAGTAGAGTGGGACAAACAAAATGCTTATGATGGGATATGTTCAACATTTAGCTATGGGATGAGCAATTTTATCACGCTCTAGGATTAATTCATGAATAAAATTTAGCAATTAACCAACTCAAGTTGGTATACAATTTGCCAATCTATATTTAAATAAGTGTTGGTTCAAATTTTGTCTTCTGCATGCAGTAACTAATTAGCTAATTATAGACTCTTAAGTTTAGCTTGGATTAATCTTCGATCTATTATAGAAAAAAAAATTAACAATTTGGCTCTTCAATTGATCAATTTAACAATTTAACAAATAAACTATACCCAAGTGAATCATGCATCATCCTTTAAATATTAAGAGTGTGATTGTCACCCTAAACAAATTAAGAGTGTGATTAAATTTTGTTTTTTTGAGATAGAGGTAAAGATATAGAAAAAATATAGAAGTTTTATTTGTATCAATGTACATTTTTGCACACATCATTTATAACACGAAAAATATAAATATTGCTGATGTTTATATTTTTCATGTTAAAAATGATGTGTATGAATATGTATAACAATATGTGTAGTATTACCGATAAAAAACTTGTTATATCCCTTCCAATTATACTCTTACCATTCTTCTAAAGTTGTGTACAATTATTAATTAAGATTAATCATCTATCATTTTTGTGAGTAATTAATTTTTTTTTCCCAAAAATAGTTATGATATATAAACATTTTTTCCCCAAAGCTAAAGACACATTTTTATTAG
>JASCZI010030361.1:8396-18686 GCA_036250425.1 Stylosanthes scabra | reverse complement strand
TCATGGGAAGAACAAGCTGATGTCACTCGTTCTTACCTCGACAAAGCTACAAAGAGGATGAAAAAGTGGGCAGATAAGAAGAGGAGGCATGCGAGCTATCAAGTGGAAGGTAAGGTAATGATTAAACTTCTTCCACAACAATTCAAAGCTTTTCGCAAGGTTCATAAGGGCTTAATCCACAAATATGAAGGGTCATTCGAGATCATCGGACGTGTTGGGGAGGTGGCTTATAAGGTACAACTCCCTCCCTCCATGAAGATTCATCCGGTCTTCCATGTGAGTATGCTTAAACCATATCATGAAGACCAAGCTGAACCAAGTAGAGGCGATTTAAGTCGTGCTCCGCCTGTGGTAATTCGATCCTTTGATAAGGAAATCGAAAAAATCCTAGCTAATCAAATTGTGCGGCAGAGAGGAGTACCGCCAAGTACCCAATACTTGATTAAGTGGAAGGGACTTCCAATAACTGAAGCTAGCTGGGAAACTCGCGAAGATCTGTGGCAATTCAAAGAACACCTAGAGCGCTATCATGAGCAAAACGCGACGAGGACGTCTACGCAATAGGTGGGGGAGAATGTCACGATAAATTTTAGAAGGTTACTTTTAAACGGTGTTTAAATAGTATTTTGGAGTATTTGAGAATGCTCTTGATGGTTCCGGAATGTTCTAGAATGTCCCGGAAGGTCCTGGAGGACCCTACAATGTCCTAGAAGGCTCTAGAAGGTCATAGAGTATTCTAGAAGAGTATAAATATATGTAGAAGAATAAAGAGTGTGGTAGAATAATGTAGAAGTATTTGGAGAAATGTGGTAGATTAGATATTTGTAATGAAGGTTCTGGATATTTGATCTGGACCGTTGATTAGATTTAATCCTAGCCGTCCGCTAAGGAGGTGGATTAATATAAATAGGGGTGAGAGTTTGAAGTTTGAGTGTGTGAGTCATTTGTACAAATCACTTGTGTTAGTAAAGTGGTTTCCACCAAAACTTCCTTTCTCTTGTGTTCTCTTATATTATTAGCTTTAATGCTAATATTAAGGGTTAGGCTGACTTGATCTTAGCTCAAGAGATTGAGTAAGTTCAAGTGCCGGTTACGATAGCGTTGGAGTGTGTCCAAGGCCGTGACAACGAAGACAATAACAAATTCTTAAAATTGGTCTTCTTTATCGTTTTTTTTATAAGAAAAATCAACTATTCTATTTGATATTATATATATCTATTATTTCACACATTTTTAATATATATTTCATACAAATAATTAATATTTCATAGCATAATTGATAATTATAATATTAATTTGAGTTTTGATACATAATATAAGAAACATATTTTGAGAATTTTTTTTTTTCATGTGTACATATATATTTTTAAAAAAAATATGAAAATACGTCTCTTTTTCGATTTTTTAGAATATATCTAGATTCGACAAGTTATAACTAATTTGCCACAGGTTTAACTCCATTTAAAGGTTTGGAATTAGTTAATAAATTTCAAAATGGTCCTCGAAATTTGAGTGTGAGTCAAATTGGCCCTTGAAATTTGAAGTTACTCAATTTTCACCCCGAAATTTCAAATCGTAACTCACGTTGGCCCCTGCCCAAATCTCTGTTAACGATGTGCTGAGCTGTAACGCTAAGTGACATGCTGGCATACATGTAAACTGGAGACAATTATCTGATGTGGCAAATTTTGTAAATCACTCAATTTGGCCCTTATTTTTCAATAAAACCCTAACGCAATTGAAGCCATGATGTCTTTGAGAGTTGTGCAGGGGTGATGTTGGATAGCAGCAGCCCCGTTTCTGGAAGCTCAAGCAAGTCTTATTCCCATGGCAGCCTTGCTAGGATCCCAAATCAAGCAAGATCTGGGAAGGTTCCTTATTGGTGTGGTTGTGGAATGCGTTCCGTTCTTCATTGGTTCGGGATGGAGTCAAACCCAAACAGGCCTTTTTTTTGGTTGCCCTAACTATAATGTGAGTTCTGATTTTATATATGGGTTACTGATTCCTTTTCTTTTTCTATGGGAAAGTGTTATGTTCTTGTGAAGATGAACTTTTTGGTTGTTTTAATGGTTATAGACAGTTGGGAAGAGGTGGTGTGACCTCTTTGTGTTGGTAGATTGTGAAGAAAAAGAATGCATACCTGGAAAAAATGATAAACAACATGAACCAGAATTTCTGAAGAAAAACTTGAGTTGGAGGATGAACAATGTAGAAGATGAGATGAGAAAGATAAAAAGATGGATTGTTGTATTAACAATTGTAGTTATTGTGTTTGTCTTTGTGCTTGTTGGTTATGTTCCTAGTGGAGAGACCCAAAAATAAAAAACAAACTTTGTTGATTAAATAAAAAATTAAGCGTTGCTATTAAATGTGTTGCATTTATTGTTTACTTGCTTGAAATGAAAACATGTAGCATTTGTGCAATTACAATCTCTTTCCAGTGTGTGAAATAGAAATGTGTTGCAGAAATGGTGAACATATACAATTAATAAGTGAGCAAAAAATGTGCACAATTACCTAACCTGTGCATATCGATAACAAATAGTGTGCAAAATTGTGCACAAAAGATAACTTGAATTTGCAAATGAATTGCTTTTATAGAAAATAGACTCCATTGTATAATAAAGCGTTAATAAAAATGCAAGCTGCAATTCCAACATTAGAAAATAGATGTTTACTGTATCATCAAGCAAAGTAAATTAGTCATTGCACAATAGTAAAGATAAGTTTCAGCCACATGCTGTTCTTAGGCAAATTCATCCAACAAAGGATCCTCAAAAAAAAAGGCATCCCTAAAAATGCAAGTTCAACAAACACAAAACAGCCCCCAAAAAAGACCATAACAATAACAAGTAAACAACAACAAAATACCACTAGTCATTTCAATCTAGCTATAATCTAGTTGTGTGCCTTCCTAGGTGGCTTGAAGCCTGGAGTTGGGATCATTTTGTAAAATGCTTGCAATCGCGATGTAGTCCCAGCACTAGTTCCTTGCATTGGATCAACTGTAGGTACTTTTCTTTTCAGAGGTAGCTTATCGGGCCTTGTTGCTTGCGTTGTAGCTTGAGGTGGAGGTGGATTTGGTAGAGGTACATGGGGAAGAAAGAATTTGTGGCTAAAGGTAATAGTGGCAATATTGTCCTTATTAAGAAAGTGTTTGTTAGTTGATGTTACCTGATCTGGCTCTTTTGAGAAGTTTGGTTGTGTTAGGTCAATCTCTGATTGGGCAGCAGCATCATTGTTGCCTTGCTGGTTAGCATTACCAGTTGCTGATGCAGAAGCTTCTGCAACAGCCGCATCATCCGCCTTTCTATGTTTGCAACTCCTCTTTGTGTGGCCTCTAGCACCACAATATGTGCAAGTGAACTCCTTGTATTTCCGCTTTAAGTTCGTCATGTTCTTTGCTTTCTTGCTGCCAGAAGGATCTTCATCAATATTCTTTCTTCTTTTTATCTTCAATGGACTAGGTTTTCTTTTAATTGGGGGTACCCGTGGTTTGTTGTATCCAGACCTCTCTCACAGTTCCCCGGGTATAGGATTTATGGAGTGCATGTAGGTGGCTGTATAAGACTCGATGGTCAACCATTTGTGGCAATATTCCGCTGGACTCTTGTTTATGTATGCAAGTGCTGCACATGCATGCTTACAAGGCATACCTACAATGTGCATATACAATTAATAATCTGTGTTATATATACATAACCTCACTAACAAGACACAATCAGTAGTACAACATAATTAGTAAGTTGAGTATATGTTTAATTCTATTGGTATTGCTATCAACTAAAAACATAAAGCAAATAACACTAAAGAAAACAGTTAACCTGTTATCTGCCAAAATCTGCACTTGCAAACGCACTTAGAAAGATCAACCGCCATCATCGGTTCAGGCCCTTCGACTTGAAACCTTTGGAACTCATTGTCTCCACTCCAAATAGCTTTCCATTTTTGGAATTCTCTTCTTAGTTTTTCAAGTCGGCTTTGCTGTATTGATGGTAGTTTGACTAAATGGCGTCTTAACTTAATTTTGTTTTTTGCAATTGACCTCATTGCAAACATGCTAACTTCCTCCATCAATGTAATGATACCCTTTTTCCGAGCCTAGCATTGAACACCTCACATGCATTGTTGCAAAGGTTATCTATTTTCGGTTTATGGTGAAAATGTGCTCGTGTCCATGCGTCTTTGGGCCATTTATCCAAGTATGCCCAAGCTTCTTGATTCCTCTTCCTAAGTGTATCCATTTTCTCTTGAAATGTATGCCTCTTTGTCTCCCTTGCACAGTCCCATAGCATGCCCTTAAGGTCTAGCTCTTTCCACTGTTTATTAAAATTCTTCCATAGATGCCAAACACAAAATCGATAGTGCATTCCTGGACATAACTCTTGCACTGCTGAAATCAGCCCCTAAAATGATAGTAATAGCCAAGTATTAAGTGATGAAGATAACGAAGACGAACAATTGCTAAATTAATGCAGTTCCTAGTCTAAAATGTCAAGTGTTGTGAGTCTAAATGGCCCCAATTCAAGGTGGCCCATTGATAGATCTATGTGTAAATGTGTGGGGATAAATGCCCCATGAAATTTTTGAAAACTAAATATAAGCATGTATGAATGCATGCAATGACCCCAGTGTAAAAAAACTTTGTCCCCACATTTAAAAAATTAAATCTACTAAGTTAGAAAGTTTTATTTTATTAAATATTAATACAAGGATAAGAATGATTGTGTTATATAAATTTAACATAATATAACATTTAAGTTAGTCTATTCATGTTATATTCTTTATAATTTTGTAATTGTTGAGTAATATTTTTTTTTTATATTTATTATATACAAAATAATTAATAAAATGTAATTTGAAAATGTTAAACATATAATACAATATTTATAAAACATTAAAATGACAAGAAAATACTTTTAATTTAATATACTATTTTGGCCATAATTAAATTAAATGATTAAAAATTAATTAATACACTTAAAATTTTAAATATTTAAATATATCTATAATAATTTTTGCCTCCACTGCAAAAATTTTCTGGATTCGTCATTGAGGTGGCCTCTCAAATTTCGTAAGTGAACTCAAAATAGCCTCCATAGTAGATGTATATGGAATTGAGAGTTGATATTATTTGAGAGTGCAGTGCAGTTGTAACCCGTGACTATTTTGGATTCTAGTTGATATACCAGACAAGAAGAAAAACAATACATATTTTTACCTACTTACTAGACTTTTACTATTTATGTGACTATGTTTTAATAAAAATAATGTCCTACTCTAGTAGGAGAGATTCTTACATATATCACAGCATCAATGCATGCAACTAAAATAAGTGAAATAGATTACATAACGTACCTTCTACATGTCAGATATGAAACTCCAGCCATGCACACGATAGTCTCCAAGATCCTCCAGCAGCAATTCCAAAAACCACTTCCAGTTGCTCTTGTTCTCAACATCAACAATGGCCCATGCAATAACATATATGTGGTTATTTGCATCCTGCCCCACAGTTGAAAGGAGCTGGCCACCGAAATGAGTCTTCAAGAAAGCTCCATCTAACCTTATTAGTGGCCGACATCCAACTTTAAAATGTTTTTTTGCAACTTTTGAGGCAAACATATATTCTTTGAAACACCACCTCTCCATTAGGTTGTTCAAACACTCTAATCTTGATTGTTGAGTCAGATTGTGGTGTGTCTTATAAGAAAATATGTTAAACAAATCCATCAATGCAGCAGCAACATGAACAACCCAAATAAGCTTATTTTTTTAAGAGTTGGTATTCAAAAGAAATGTCCAGTATTCCAATTTCTACCTCCTTAAGAGCTAGAGTGTACGTTATTATTATCATCGCAGATATTATGACAATTGATGATATAATCTATTATAACTTTGGTATAATCAAATCAAACTCTTATATGTTATATATATTATGACAGTTGATGATATCGAATTCAAGCACACATCATATTGACTAATAAAATAAGCATACATCTAAGTAGAGGAAATACAATCAAATTGAAACAGCATACATCATATTCAGCACTTTCAAAGCTAATTAATTCAATTCATTATCGAACTATATATATAATATAGACCTAGAGTAGACTAATAGTTAATTAGCTCGATTGCTGCTGTTAATAATGCATAATCACGAATATTGGCTTTAATTTGATATCTCTATGCAAGTTGTTGTTTTTCTATTGACTAATAAAAGTTTCAAAAGGAAATGTAAGCACCAATATATATGTAGTTGTAATTACCAATCAAGCCACTTAAGTAAACATATTGAGTTTTGCCAAGCTATGTGCGATGATAATAATAACGTACAAATTTAACATAGGGTCTCATTACAGTGAGTCATCTAGTTAATGAAAGAAAAAGATCACAGAATCCACAAAAATAGCAACAACAAGTACAATAATCCTTTTTATTTCTGGAAAAATACAATAAAAAAATTGCAAACCCTAACTTTGAACAAGAAAATCCGCATCAAGCAAGAACAGTCATAGTAAATATCTTCATTGATCAACCCTAACAAACATCAATGGCAGCAGAAACAAGCCTCTTTAAAAAGAACCCAAGAAACAGAGCATGCAATTTTCATCGGCAGCATTGGGAAGTCACTCACCTCTATGGAACATGCGACTATGCCGCCGAAGTTCTTCGAAGCTCGGAAAGACGATCGTCTCTCGTTGACGGAAGGGACGAGCTTTCCAAGCCTTCGTCAATGGAGGTTTTCGTCTGTGTGTTAAAGAGAGAGAGGGAGAGAAGGTGAAAAGTTGATCTTTTTTCTGAAAGAGTGTGTGTTACGTTTTTGTGAGTGTGGAAGTTAATTTTTGGGTTTCTTTAATCACTGAAACGGCGTCGTTTTATACATTTGGCGCGCTTGTTTCAAAACGACGTCGTTTCACTAATGCTAACGTGTCACTTAACATTACAGCTCAGCACGTTGTTAACGGAAATTTGGGCAGGCCAACATGAGTTACGAAATTCGAACTTTCAACACATGTATCATGTTATAACTTGTCTTATCTTCTTCCCATTTTTTCTCCCGAGTAAGTAAATATTTCTCAGCAGCAGATTCTCTCATATTCTTTTGGGCTGGCGGATAAAAATCAACATAGAAGAGCCCATTAAGTCTTCTTTAGACAAAAAAGCCCTTAAGAGCCGATTAACTTTTCTCTGTTTTGGTAGAAGTGGCGGCCCCGGTTACAATGTTGATTTTGGGTCTTGGGTTTTGGGTCGGGTATCGGGTTCCCTCCCCTCAGCTTTTGGGTTGTTTTATTTTGAAGAACATTGAGTTTGTTTGTTTGGGGTTTTAGGCATTTTCTTTATTGGGGCTTTGGGCTCGGGTGGGAAGCGTTTGGGGTCTTCTTGGGTTTCCTTGTAGGGCTGTTACCCACACCAAAAAAAAACTTGCATATTATAAAAACTTTTTTTTCCTTCTGGATCTATGATAGCAACTAGAGTCTTTGGTTTCTTACGATGTTGTCACTTGTTTACCACCATTGCCACGAAGCAATTCATACTTTAGCCACGAAGCAAGAAACGCAGAATAGCCCATTGCTCAATCTCGACGGTAGAATAAATCGAACCGTTTAATAAACGGCTCAGATCGCATCATTATCCAACACCAACGGTTAACGACACAGAAGGTGCATCAAACGCCATGGACTTGCAACCACAACTCAATTCTCCTCTATATATATGCACCATCTCTTTCCTTGCCCTACTTCACAATTTCCATATTTACATTTTCAGTTTGTGTCTCTGAAGAAGAAGAAGAAAGAAGAAAGAAGAAAGAAAGAAGAAAAGGCTTTGCTCTCTGCGACTGCGAATCTCTCTCTCTCTCTCTCTCTCTCTCTCTCTCTCTCTCACTCTCTCTCTCTCTCTCTCTCTCTCTCTTCAGGTACTTGGAATGCTCTCTGCAGTATCGATTAGGGTTTAGTTTAGAATCTGAAAAACCTAAGCCAGGTTTTCTCGTAAATTGATTATTATGTTTGCTCTGAATCCGAATGCCGTAACTAGAATTATTGTTGCTGTGAGTCTATGATTTTGTGATGCGCTCTTCGTTGCACTTCTAGATTTTAGGAATTCAATGAATTATCTCTTTTTGTTTGTATTCGTGTATATATATATATTTAGGGAAACTATGTTTGCTATTAGAGCAACACTGCATTGTGAGAAGAACAATGAGCTTCTTTAGTTTTGCCCTTCCGTTTCTAACCTGCCAGTTTAATTTTTATGTAGGATTATTATCCGGTTACTATTTCCTTGTTTGATTTATTAAGCCTTTGAAGGTGAAGGCTTGCTTATTCAACTATGGGAGATAGTGAAACGGTAGTTGCCGAAGCACCTGCAGCTGTGACCCATGCTGCTGCTGGATTTGGTGACTCTGTCTCAAATCCTACTCAGGAAGCAGCTCCTACTGTTTCTGAGACTGCTGCAGAGGTTGCTACTCAAGCCAATTCAGCTTATGCCTTAGGGTATTCCAATATTGGTGATGGGAACGCTTATGCTGGGGATCCTAATGCTATGCAACAGGAAGCCCAAACCAATTCAATGGAGGATTCCAAACAAGGTACTGAAGCACCAAGTGGGCTTGGAAGCGCAGCTACAGGCTCAAGTCAAGTAAATGGTGGTCCAGTGGCAAATGCAACAGGACTTGAAAATGGTAATGCATTAGCGAACACTGATGGGTCGGCTGATGAGAAACAGCTTGCTGATGGTTATGGTACGATATTTTCTACTAACTATATGAAATGCAGCTCAATTTTTGTTTCCCATTTATTTTTTAATTATTATTTTTTATTTCACTGCTTGCAGCTGCCATGTCTGCTGAAGAAGATCGACTGTGGAATATTGTAAGAGCTAATTCTTCAGATTTTACGGCTTGGACTTCCTTGATTGAAGAGACAGAGAAGGTGGCTGAGGTTTGTTGCGCTAAGACTTAAGACTTGAATTACTTGTTGGAACTTGGATGTGTTAGTATCTTAGTATTAACATTTTTGTCTTGATGACTATGTGGAAGTGTTTTGCTCTGCTGTTTCAATGGTAGTGTCTGCTTCGAGCTCTATAATGTAAAATGTAATGTCTAGTTTGAATGTCTTTGTGTCGTGAGTATTATTGCATATAGAATATGAGTTCTTTGATTTTTTATTGGGGTAGAGTTGTATGGTTGGATGTTGTCACTGTTTTGTGTCTATTCTCTGCTTATTCAGTCATTTTTTTCTTTCTTTGTTCGTTGGGGGAATATATATTTACAGTTGCACCCTATTGCATTGCATGTGATATTTCCCATTGAAGAATTTTGAGATGTTTTTTAGACACCCAGTGCTGGCTAAGAAAAAGATGAGGCAATTTAATGTTTTTTTTTTAAATGTATGATATGCTTGCAATTGCCACTGTATGTACGTGTGTTCAAATTGGACCACCTACATTGTTCATTAAATATGCACATCTGTTTTTTTCCTCTAAAGAAAATTTAACTCTAAACACTATCATAATTCTTTATCTATACAAAGATACTTCTTTTGTTACTCATTGGAATGCTTCTTAGAAATTGTGCTATGTTTTCTATACGAAAATTCATTTTCCTCTTCTATTGTCTTTTCACATCGTTGGATCTTTAATATTCTTGGTATTGATGGCAATAATGCCATGTATTTTATAGTTCTTGTTTATGTTCTTTGTTCTAGTACTAATAGACGACAAAACCCATTCATTAATAATTTCATCATTGCAGGATAACATTCTGAAGATTCGAAGAGTTTACGATGCTTTCCTAGCTGAGTTTCCCTTATGTTATGGTTATTGGAAGAAATATGCTGATCATGAGGCACGTCTTGGTTCTGTTGATAAAGTTGTTGAAGTTTATGAACGTGCAGTTCAAGGTGTTACCTATTCAGTGGACATGTGGTTGCATTATTGCATATTTGCTATAAGCACGTATGGGGATCCAGACACTGTGCGTAGGTAATGGTTGCTTTATTATTATTAATTTTTTTTTTCCATTTTGGCATTGGGAGATTTTCATCTGATTTCTTATTCACTGGGCTGTGGTGTTTCTCGTCTGCTTTCTAACCGAATTTCAGAATGGGTGCAACAGTGATATCTTCCTTTTCTGGCGGAAAAGCTTTTGCATGTCAGAATGTTTTCCTTTCTGATGTGGAAATTTGGTTTTGAGTCCACTATATGGAGTTGTTTGAAACTTTTAGGGCCATTTTCCCCAGTAAACTTTTGCATTTGATTTTGAAGTCCAGAGTTATGTAGTTTGTTTTT